>JAYJMB010017339.1:0-31178 GCA_036873735.1 Pouteria campechiana
CTTTTAATCAAGGGTTTTCTCCATTGTGGAGATGTAATTAGGACCACTTGTGGTCTGGGATGTGAACACATAATTTTCTGATATACACAGCAAATGTATTCAATTGAGGAAAATTAATAATAATGGAAAAATCCTTTGGTATTTTCCAAAGGCGGCCAATTCCGGTCACGTCATTCCATTTGCATTTTATTTCTTCCTCATTTATCTTGTGCCCGACCTCGATCAAACAGAGGGTAAAATTATACAACGTTGTTAGGAATATTTAACATAGGATATCTATTATCTAGTTGGCACCACGCCACATCAGATTCCTATTCTAATGAGATGCCTCTTCCAACTATAATGCGGTTCCGTACGATTTTGGAACTGTTCTCTAAAAGGAAATCCTAAGAAGAACTAAAGATGTGTATTTTTCTAGAATCCTCCTCTAGATAGAAATCTTCATCTCATCTGCTTATAGATTGCACATACACACACACACACATATATATATATATCCCTATGTATATTCTTCTTACCCTATTGCAATTAATAACATATCATTCAAATCAAATCAGAATGATGACACATCAACAACTAGAGATTTGTTAGATCAATCAAGGCATACAAATTAATGGATGATGCAACAGCCCATGCGATAACAAAAAAAAAAAATTCTTGGAGGAAATTCTCAGAAGGAATTACCCTGCGAGGATCCCCCTCAACTTCCCCACGATCAATTGGTTTCAGTTATCTACGAATTTGGTAATCAGGTGGGAACCAAGTCACAAGCCAGACTGGCCATCCATGTTCCTGGACTGCTCCCAATTGGTCTTTCTCTAGGCGCACAATCAACAAATCTTATGCTCATACAGACTCTAGAGGCAACGATAGATCAAGGGGCAATCAACCATCCCATTGGGCCCACCAACACCATCCCAGAGTTGGCCCAAAGATAGGGTGTCCAGCCCTAGGATAAGGAGGCACCATCTCACTCAGAGATAAGAAAATTCCTTAAAGATAACATCAATGGATATAATAAGCAGATCCCCTAGTGACATGCGAAAAGAAGAAACACAACAAGGTAATCCCCTTTCATTAAGAAAATAATAGAAAAACCAATACCCAAGAGATTCAAGATGTAGTCCCTAAAAACTTATGATGGAACCACAGATCTAGAAGACCACCTTGCCCGATACAATGGGCAAATGACCTTGGTAGGAGTCTTTGATGCCATAAAATGCCATGCTTTTCCACCAACACTCAAAGGGGTAGCATTATCTTAGTATCAAACCTTGTAACCAGAGTCCATCAGCTCTTTCAATGATTTGGGGGAATGCTTCTGAGGATGCTTCATCAAACAACAAAGATAAAAGAGGACTGTGGAATCATTGATATCAATCACGAAAAAAGAGAATGAATCTCTTCAAGAATGTGTTAATAGATGCAATTACTTCACATTAGATATTGAGGGATTGAATCATAAGATAGTTGCAGTGGCACTCCAAAGTGGGATTGCAAACACGAACTTCAGGTACCAATTGTGTCTATTCTTACCCAAAAATTACTCAGAACTTCTAGAAGCCCTAAACAAACACATAAATGAAGAGGAGATTACTCAAGAAAAAAACCTCAACACTAGAAGGAAACAGAGTCACTCTCCCTTATAGCACCGTGAAAAGTTTTATGGAAGGCCAAACTATGGATCTGCTAGGAATAAATCCTTTGGAAAGGATAGGGCACTCTTAATTATTCCTTAACCCATATCTATAATGAACTCCAAAGACAGGGGTACCTCTTTGATCCTCCCCTACTAAAAAATAGGAGTGCACTCAACCCCAACAAATATCACTTATTCCATAAAGATGCTGGCCAGTATATAGAAGTCTACTTCATCTTGAAGTGAGAAATCGAGAAACTTATAAAGAAAGGGAAATTGCAACAGTTTGTAGCCAGTGATGTCCAAGTAGAAGGGAGAATCATCCTCAAAAGGAAGCAACATAGGAATAAAGTGGCAATGATGTTGCAACTGAAGATAAACAATTGTTGGGCTATGAAACTATTGATCAAGATCGAGCATTTGCTTCTTGAATTAGAACTGTCACATTTTTGACTATCCATAGTTAATCTAAGATAATTATCCAGATGAGTGGCTCTGATTTTTTGCTTGTTTTCCATTTATCAGCAATTGATCTATAGAGCATTGATTTGTGAGCTTCCCTTCTACAATTGATTTTTGGGAAAATATCTTCGCGATGATTTACTGGCCAACGGATCGCCGATTTGATCTAATGCCATTTAAGTTTTACGCATGCGGCATGGATGACCAAAAAACATTTTGGTGTATAAATTGGAAAATTGGGTGGGCTCACCAATAATATATTCTGATCCAACCAACCATTAGAACAAAGTCAGGGTGCTTTGGAAAATTTGCTAAATGTTTGCTTGAACTTTGAACTGAATTCATGGATGGTGGGCGGCTGTGATCTTCTAGTGTCTATTGAATTCCAACCGGTTTGATTGCATTGGTGTCGAGCTATGAAGCTATTTATCAATCTCAGGACCCTTGCATAATTAACTGAATTGAATTAACTTGAAATGTGATGCATATTCCTCACATGACTTAGGTCATAATGTAGCATTCATATCTTAGCCAAAATCATTACCATGGAGAGCGGTGACACCTATTACATTGCACTTGAGCTTGCATGCATATTCCATCAAGGTGACTGAGAAGAAATGTCTATAGTTTTGGAGTTGTCCTACTTCGAAATGGGATGATACACCAGAATAATCAGATTGGCAATATAACAGAATGAAAGAGCTACAACCCTGGAAACCCCAAATTCATGGTTTTAGAAACCGGTTATTTGATTGGCCTAATTCTTAGGTGTCCCATTTACATGCTGGGACAACCATGGAGGTTCCCATCCAACTAGCTACATATGTTATTACCAAATTAATAGTGCATTCACCGGCTATTAACTTCATTCAAGCATGCTACCAGCCACCCGCCTCTTAACTTGCCAACCACTCCAAAATGCTGCAAACATGACCTGCCAGCCATACCACAATCACTGCAAACATATTGCTGCTGGCTACCAACTTACTAAGAAGACTTTTCACATGTAGCTACCAGCCACCAGCCACCAAGAAGGCTATTTACATATAGTTGCCAACCACTAGCTTTCAAGTGTGATGTTTACATGTAGCCGCTAGCCACCAGCTTTCAAGCTAGCCGGCCACCAAGATGTTGTCCAATTTGTGGATAATTTGCCTTTATGCATTCTATCGACCACCAAATATGTTGCAAACATGCTTGCCACTCAATTTTATGGCAAAATTTTGGCAGCGTCTCCCCTAATATTTTCAAGGTTGTAAACCTGTTTAATTCCAAAACATATACATACTATAAAGGCTTAAATGCATTCAACTGAAAGCTTGCATGATACAACAATTACATTAAAGGTGCATATCCAAATGCTGGTGATGGGTTAATGGATGCTTTATACATTAAAAAATAAAGGTACATGACCCATACAAAGCAGGAATACTTAAACGACATGAAAATCATGAAAGAATAAGCTTGAAGACTTCATGGGCATCTTGGCTTGGATGTCACTGTGGCCATCTTCCTCCATTCACCTAAAATGGAATAAACCATTTAATCAAGTGCTTGCAAAGTAGGTTAAGCGTGATTGCAATCATGAAAAATATGTAATAGAGATCTACAAGATAAAGCAATGAATGGTTTATGCGGTTAAGAACATAAGGAAAAGATTCAAGGCATGTAGTGACCGACCACCAAGCTGGTGGTGGCCAGCCATGAACTAAAACATGTTGTGAATAACTCCCAAGAATGAAGCTTCCAGCCACAAAACATGGTGATGGCTGGCCATGCAATGAAAGATGCATTGCTAAGCTTTAAAACAAACATGCATTGCTAAGCTCTAAAAAATTTAACTGCTTGCCACAAAATAGGTATGGATAGCCATGAAATGAAAGATTCTTTGTTAAACTTCAGAAAATGCAATTATTGGCCACCAAATAGGAGGTGACCGGTCACAGAATATCCAAATTTTATCTTGCAAGAATGGGAGATTGGTGGCCGTCCTTTACTTCTTCTCCCTTGACCAACCATTAGATGCCTATAAATAGGCACGACTTTCCAAAAATAGGCACTTCTTGGAGAGGTTTAACATTCTTAGCAAGCGAGACTTCATCTTCTTCGTGAGAGCAACTTCATCTTCCTCATTCCCTTTCTTACAAAAGCCTTTGGAGCAAGAAGCTGTTGGAGATCTTCTTTTTGCAAGGCAAGTGCCTCATTGCTCTCTAATGGAAGAAATGCCCAAATAAGATAGAGACCTGAACTCCATAATGGTGCACAATGGGTTCCCTCACTTGTGATGTGGTGGGTTTGGAATTTCTACAATTTGCCCTTAAGAGGAACTTTGAATTCTTACAACCTAAGGAACTTGAAGAATTTCATAAAACAAAGTTTCAGAGAATTAAAACCTTGTAAAAACATTAGAATTTATGATCCATTGATGGGTTTTTTGGACAAGTTTGAAAGTTGCAGCAACTCCATTAATGAAGGTTAAAACTCAACTATTCAACTAGAATGACTTGGAGAATGAACTTCTAAAACTCAAAGATAAAAAAGGAGAGAGTGTTGTGATGTCAATTCTCCAAATGTAAACTTGAAATGACTTTGTTTGTCCATGCTTAAGAGTCTCAAGAGTGTCTAATCTCCATTAATGGTGAAGAGGTGTTGGAGATGGGCATCCCATGAATGAACTCAAGTCTTGAACTAGCCTAAGTTTGGCTTTGAGTGAAAATCCATCTCATTTTTAATTTCTACAAGAGGGAAATTATACACTAATAGAGTTTAATCATCCTTAATCATCCCTTAATGAATCCAACTAGAAAGCTCAAAAGGGGAGATAATGGAGTAAGAAGGAGCCCATTAGTGGAGTGGTAACCAAGTGGGTCCCACGAGGAGGGGGGTCCTATGGATCATGGAGATGATGACATACAACCCACCGGCTCTTCTAAGTTGTCTAAATAAGATACCTTGGTAGTCTTAATTAGTGTTAATCCTTATTGTTAGCACTAATTATAGTTAAGCTTAATTTCACCATGATTAGGCTTAATCTCAACTATTCAAACCATTTCAACCACCATGAGCATATCCCTCATACCTGGATCTATGATCTCTCATAGGTTAAATGGTAGAGATCGCACGCTTCTAGTTTTCTATGGGATATTGGAAAACAACCTCATCTAATAACTCAAAAAGCCTAAGTTTAGGATCGAGTAATGACTTACTGGGTCAAACCTTAGCAAACATCACTTATCCAGCCATTCAAAACCTTAGCACAACCACTTCAAAGCAATTAAGGTTCTCATGGTTAATTGAGAGAGCCGAGCTATATGAGTCTTCCTAAGATTCTCATGGATATTTGAGAGAGCTGAGCTAATCTCACTCTTCCTAAGCTTCTCATCGGTAATTGAGAGAGCCAAGTCAAGTCTAATCATCCTTGTCCCATTCTTCCTAAGCTTCTCATGGATAATTTAGAGAGTCGAGCCAAATCTAGTTATCTTAGTTCTACTCTTCCTAAGCTTCTCATAGGTAATTAAGAGAGCCAAGCTAAACCCAGTTAACCCGACCCATTCTTCTCACGCTTCTCATGGGCAATGAGAGAATGGTGAACAAAACCTAGGTCACCTATTTTCTTCTGGTATCTTTCAAGTTTAAATACAATAGAGATTACCCAGTTCTGAGTTCTTCCGGGATATACCAATTGGGTCATAAACTACCTACTGTCTCTATGATTTTTTATAGTCTAAATAACAAAAATCACCCGCCCTTGATTCCATTTGGGATAAACCAATTAGATTAAAACACCAATTCTTTATGTTGATCAAGTGTCTAGCAATCCAGTTTAGAGCCCTGTTATCCTATTCGCCCATTAACTTGAAGCGATATCCTAAATATCAAGTCATCTCAATGTGCTTGGTGATCCCAAAAACAACATGCATTCATTTTGAAGGAGACTGTATTTTATTTTTGGGTCTCTAAGATGTATTGTACTTTTTCTTTTAATCAAGGGTTTTCTCCCATTATGGAGATGTAATTAGGACCACTTGTGGTTTGGGATGTGAATATGCAATTTTCTAATGTACATAGCAAGTGTAATCAATTGAGGATAATTAATAAAAAAATAAAAATCATTTGATTCATTTTAATAAATGATAAATCTCTTTATGTTGCTTATTTTTGTTTTTTTTACTTTCTCAAAAATGCTTCCAATAATCCTCTTTTCATATCAGGTTCACCATTTTTGTAACAAGTACAAAAAGAGGAGCTAAGACAAAAAATGGAACAACATAAAGAGATTTGTTATATTAGAATGAATCGAATAATTTTCATTTTGTGTTATTAATTGTCCTCAATTGATTAGACTTGCTATGTACATCAGAAAATTGCATATTCACATCCAAGACCATGAGTGGCCCTAATTACATCTCCACAATGGGAGAAAATCCTTAATTAAAAAAATGTATAATGTATCTTAGAGACCCAAAAATAAGACTCTCTATCTCTCTCAAAATAAATGTGTGCTATTTTTGGGATTGCCTAGTATATTGCGATAACTTGATATTTAGGAGATCGCCTAAGTCAATGGGCAGATAGGGTGACACGATTCTAGACTGGGTTACTAGACATTAAGTGAACCTAAAGAATGAGTGTTTTAATCCAATTGGTGTGTCCCAGATAGAATCAAGACTAGGTGATTTCTATTATTTAGATTGTAAGAAATCATAGAGATAGTAGGTAATTTGTGACCCAATTGGTATATCCCAGAAGGACTGAGGATTGGGTAATCTCTATTATGTTTAGACTTGAAAGAGACCAGAAGAAAATATGTGACCTAGGTTTGGTTCAGTTTTTTCTCATTGCCCATGTTAAGCTTAAGAAGAGTGGGCTAGGTTAATTGGATTTAGCTCGGCTCTCTCAATTACCCATAAGAAGCTTAGAAAGAGTGAGACAGAAAGACTAGATTTGACTCAGCTCTCTCAATTACTCATGAGAAGCCTAGGAAGAGTGGGATTAGCTCGACTCTCTCAATTACCCATGAGAAGCTTAGAAAGAGTGGGACTGACTCGTGATTGGACTCATTTGTATTATCATCATGAGTCTTACTTGCTATTTCTGACTTTGATTTGAGAATTGATGCATCATCAATGACTTCTTTGTTGTCTATAACATCAGGTCCCTCCAAATTTATTTGTAATTCCTTTTCATCGGACTTAAATTCTTTCTCTTCTGTTAATGCATGGTGACAGGTGGAAACCATGTAGCAATGTGCAATTGTTGATATGGTGGACAACATTTTTGATATCTTGGACTCAGTAGGAGTTGAATGATAATCCCATATAATGGAACCAATAGTTGACCTGATACTCACATAAGAGCTATATGAGGTATACTCCTCATCACTATCCACGTCAATATCATTATCCGCACCAAGACCTATTTGATCTCCTCGATACCGAAGACCTTCTAATTTTCTTTTGATTGGAATTGGGATGAGTGGATTGGTTATGGACATATAGGTTTCATCAGGATAAATACCGAGGAGGTCAATCATCCTTCTACATCCCCTATTAAATTTTTGAAAATTTTAGGCAGACTGGAATTTCTTGGTTAGAAATCAGAAGTACAGCATTGTCCATAGGGCAAGCCCATCTCCTTGAATACTAATCTTGCTTTTTTTGCTTGGGCTTGCAATTCAAGTTCCTTGCCCTGAATGATTTCTGATTTAGCCAATTGAGTTAGTAGCTAATTGTACTTGACCAACATGGATTATAATTTCTCTCCTTCGATTTCCATTTTACTGCTTTTGGTGCTAAGATTGGAGGATGTCTCTTGCTTTGCTTGACTAGTGCTCCCAGTGTTGATTTTGAGACTGTGTTCGTTTTGAGACTACTTTAGAGTAGCTTGGCACTGAAGGTGACAATGTAGGAGGAGTATTTGTTATTCTCCTTAAGCCTAGAGTGTTGATTTGGAACCGGGTGTTCACGACTAGTGCCGGTTGTGGTGACATATAAGCTCGCAAAGAGTTCGCAACTTGATTCTCATAAAGTCCAGTGGGTGGGGGTATGACTTGCCTCTTGCTTATTGATGGTTTGGTCGATCCTCTCCCACGTCCTCTTCCAAGTGGTATTAGTGTTGACGTCCCAGCCTGGAAGACAAAAGATTACGGACTTGAGGAAGTTGCAATTGGACTCTAGTTGAACATATTCTGAATTGTTAGACTTGGTACTAGAGTAGGAGTGACTAGGTGCTACGACGATTGTGGACGCTGAACCAACTACCTATCTTCATTATCATCATCTACTTGAAGCACTTCTAGCTCTTTCATGAGTTTTTAACTTATCTTCTTATGAGATGCTTGTCATAATTTCAAAGCGCAAAGATATTCATGGCGGAACTGCTAGAAACGGAATCGCTTGTGGAGGTATAGCCTATGATGAGGGTCTTTATGACATGGACCCTTGTCTTTTGGCCGTAAATAGTTGTTAACGACTGTTAGTTCATTCGGTGCAAACTCATAGTATTGGGTCTCTGAGAAGAATGCTTCTGAAATTGTGAATGGTCGTACATCAGTCGATATGCGCCTCATTATGCCGTCTTGGTAGAACTTAAAACATTGGTGCGCCATGGATGCCACAACTTGGTATCAGTGCAACCTTGGCCTTCCAAGCAATAGATTATAGGACGTTGGCACATTAATGACACGATAATTGACTTTTGTGAGAAACCATTGGATATGTAGGCTCAAGGTGATAGTCCCCATAGTCCTTTGGCTTTCTTGGTTGAAACCTTGGATGACCAGGGTGTTGCTTTTGAGCACAGATGGACACATCCTGATAGGCTTCAGTACTTTGAGTGAAAGAATATTCATCGCAGATCCTAGATCTAGCATAATGCAGTTAATGCTTTCTCCCTCTAAATCACCACTTATAAATAATGGACAATTATGCTCTGTACTTCCAAGCAGTAAGTCATCATTTATGAAAGTGATGGTCTAGTTGTATTTAATTGTATTAGCAACCTCTGCCAGGTACAAGTCCTTGACAGACTTATCTACCAACGCATTAATGAGCGCTTATTGAGACTCTTTAGAGAGCTGAAGTGCATCATATATGCTTAGTCTTACTAGGATTCTGTGCAAGTGAGCAACGACATCATAATCTGGTTTATTTATGAGTTTTGAAGGTTCCCTTTCTTTAATAGGGAAACAAGGAATTCCAAGCACTGCTTCTTCTTACATTGGCACCTTTCTTTTATCCTGAATTATGTTCTTCCCAAATCACAACACGACCATTATTTCAGGTGACTATGATGCTTCTTGTGGAGCATTCTCTTCATGTGACATGATATTGTTTATGTTGTAAGATACCTCCATAGCTTCTAATTATTCTTGGATCAGCAGCTTGAGTAGTCCAGGAAATGAAGTAGGTACCTCTTTAGGCAATAGAAAGGCCTTTCTCAATGTGATAATGCATTCCTAACATTATGAGTCTTTCTTCTCACAATACGGGGCAATAAAGGTGAACATTATATAATCTCAAGGCAAAATCATAAAGATATTACCCTTTAAGAGGATGAATTCCTTACACTTATGCCTTAGAGAATTGAAAAGTATAGTCACGAAATCTATGTACGAATGCTTCAGTCAGCCAATGAAGTAATTCACTTTAGGGCATGACTATTACCAGCTAATAAAAATGGGAAGCTCCTGATTGCATATGCCTCATTTTGTGATATCATTCGCACTAAGGTTTGATACTAGAATAAGTTTCCAATCACAACCTTGTAACCTTCTTTAAATAAATCCATCATGGGCCACCCTAAGCAACAATTTTACTTAGTTTCTAGAACTGCCATTAAAATAGGGGCTTTCCTACAGTGCAAGTATTCAAGAACTATTGTAATATGTGATTTTATGAATATTTGTTCCTTTAGTAGGTCATCCATTGCTTTCATTTTCTTCTTTTTAGCTTGATTGAAGGCCTTTATGAAGTTAAATGACATTCAATGGTGAAATAGCCCTTTTTGCTAGGCAAAGATGGATTTCTTCTATCTCTGGGTGATCAAGTGATTGTGGGTCACTCCTTTGTAAATATAACTCGCCATGTTCTCACCAAAATGCTAGTTCTAGTTGATAAGACACTTCATAGTTCCTTTCTTTTTTTGGAAAGGAAGCATAACAGGAAGATATCTTACAAGGAGAACCACTCTTTAGTGCCCTGTACTGCTGGAGTTTGGAACCGACTTTTCTTCACTTTTGGAGAAAGTGAGTTTTCAAAATTCTGATGCATCTTTATAAGGTCTGGATTTTCTTGGCAGCATTCATTAGCATAGCAGAGGAGGTGTGTGACCGGTGAATCACTGACATTGAATATGGTGAACCCTTGGCACTAATGCTCTCTCTGGCGGTCGTGCCTTCTGCGAGAACATTCTCACTTCTTATTTGACTGGCTTTTGGAGGCTTCTCCTTCACCGATATGATAGCAAGACGCCACTGTCGGATATTCAAACGGATTATCTTCATTAGAGCTTAGGTTATTCCTAGTTCCTAAGTCTGGAAAGTTTTCCCAAAATGCCGCCTAGACTTCGTCCGTAGCTAACGAAAGTGATGGTGATGACTCCCAAGCATAGAGCTCTAGGAATCCTTGATCAAGATAGACTTTTTTCTTCTTTTTCTCCACCATTTTATTGTAGAAGGATTTAAGCCTCTCTAGTTGGAGATAATCCCTGATGATGTATGACTGGAACTATGATGGCCTCCAATATATCCTTTCAGGATATGGGAATAAATCCTTTAGGCTCTCTTTCATTTCTTTCTGCTTTGCATATTTGGTGTGACGGTTTCATCCCTTACATCTCAATGATGGGACTTCTAGGATGTATTTTGGGTAGATAAGATCCCAATCTTCGTCATCAGCATGACTTTATTCTACACCTCTTGGCTAAAGGTTTTTGGGAATTGACAATCAAATTCTTATTCCAGCATTGCTAAATTGGGAATTTCTTTCATTTATATGTTGTTGGATGTCTCCTATGCATCCTTCTTCAATGTAATTATTTCACTCTTCATATAGTGATTAATAATTCTCCTTACTATTTTGCATTTAACAGTCGGGTGATTGATGCTCCGATAATAATGACAGTATAAGGGATGATTCACCTTATCTACCTCTGCTGGGAATAGGGGTTCCGGTAGTTCTACATTGCCTAATTAAATGAGCTCTAATAGAATTGGTACCACTTCCTCAATAGACTACTAGTATTTTAGTTTCGGAATCTCTCTTTTCTTTGACTGCTTTTCATTACCACTAGTTTTGATCCTAGTGGTGTTGACAAAGGTGTTAGGTTTGCTTTTTTCGGATTCTTTCTTCTTGGGTCGAAAAGTGTTTTTTTTCATTTATCATCTTAGACTTTGCTCTTTTTAGAGAGGGAAAGGAGACTTTCCTTTCAACTTGCCTCATTAGCCAACGCTCGAAAGGTGGTGATCTACTCAGTTACCAGGATTGTGAGGTCAACTTTGATGCCATTGCGACATAGATAAACTCTTTACTCTTTTGTTAAGGTTTCCTTGCATTTGCTGGCTCCTTTCTGCTAGTGAGAGATGAACTCTTCTACTAGTGAGAGATGAACTCTTCTACTGGTTCATCATCTCTTTGCTTCATAATGGAGAGGTCTGCTAATATGACATCCTTTTGAGTTACAAAGAACCTTGCTAGAAATAGGTTCTGCATGCCATTCCAGGTCTTGACTGACCCAGTTAGAAGCATCAAGTACCATTGGATTATTGGTCCCTTGAGTGATTAGCCGAATAATCTCAAGCAAAGATTATGATAGACAACATAGTTTTCCATCTTGAGATTGAATAGGGTAAGATGATGATGGGGATCATTCATTCCATCAAATATATGGAAGTCTATCATTTGGAAGCCTGGTGGGAATGTCTCATTCTCGATCGACAGTGGATATGGCCGATGATAAATGTTTGGCACTTGAGAAGGCAAGTTTATTTGCCGTTGGACCATCCAGTCATTCATCATCTCATTGAAGTGTATCATGGGATCTAGGTTCATCTGGTATGGTTGTGCATATATGCATTTGCACCGAATAATTGCGGTGGAACATTCACACCAAATGGCTATGCATGAACATTGATATTGGGTAGTTGCTGAGGTGAAGCAACTGGAGAAGCAAGGGGTGAGGCATCCGGTCCTATGGGATCCCTTATTGGTGGGTAAAAGATGAATGGTCCTGGTGGCATAACCTTTCCTATAGATGAAAGGTTGAGAGGATGTGCAGTATTAGATGGTTGGCTAGGATTGAAGGTTTGTCCAATATTTTGTTATGCATATGTCTCTCTTAACCACTAATTTTTAGCCTCGAGCAGTTCCAATCATCATATTATCTCTTCTATGGAAGTGGGAACTGCATTTCCCTCAGCCATGTAGGACGTGACTGTCGGGACAAATTGATATTTGCGCATAAGTTGGTGGTGAGATGTAGACAACTGATCTTCTTTCCCAACATCTTCTAATAGAGAGTGAAATATTGGGGGAGATACCATAGATCTAGCCATCGACCTCACGATGATTCTCTAATAAGGTGGGCTAGGCAGTGCCAATGACAAGTCCCCATTGACCGAAGTAGTCCAGACACTAACGGGCTGCACCCTCCTCTTCTTCTAGTCTCTTTTTTGGGGGCTACCAGAATCAATCCTTCTGTCCCTCTTCTCTACCTTCGATGTCTTCCTCAGTATCTAAAGGGTGCCTATCCTATCGATCTCTCTTCTTTGAGAACAAGAGAGATTGGCTAAAATAGCAAACATATTGCTTTCTCAGTATTTATCTTGGGATAGAGATGGTCTTCTTACCATTGCAGTATGCTTCTCGGATGGTAACTTTCATCCTTCCTTCTTTCCTTTAATGGTCAATCTACGGGTTAACTTCTTCTTGGACTTTTCTTTCTTTGTCATCCTCTTTTTAGTTCCCTTAGAAGGTTGGGTGTACTTTTTGGGAGCTTTGCTTAACGCATGCGTCCCAGACAGCCGACTAAGGATTGAAGGGAGCTCCTATTTGCCTCCCCTTCATTGGCTTGGGTAGGTTGAGAGTTGCAACCTTCTCTCTTTTCTGGATAGGAGAAAAAGTCTGTGTACTCCTAGCCTTCGAGGAGTCTGAAGCAGTATCAAAGATAGGCTCATCTCCAACGATTCTAGGTGTACGAGGAGAAACAACTTTTCTCCTCTGTCTCCAATTTTTCTTTGTCTTCTTCTTCTCAACCTCATTGTTGCTAGAGGTTGGGTGTTGCTATTGTAGCCTTGGATGAGGAAGGAATCAAGGTAGCTGACTCCCTTGTATAGATAACTGGTGCTAGGCCAGTTGGCATTATGATAAAGGAGTGAGGGACACCTCTATTAAAGTTCTTTGGGGAGTTGATGGCGAAGCCGCCACCTAGCAGAAATCCAAACGCAAGTGATCTAGCCATTAAAAGTGATTTTTGAAAAAGAGGAAGTGAATGCAAAAATGACTGAAGATCTGCTAAGAGCAAAAGAAGAACTTAGTTAATTTCATGAAAAATAAGGTCTTGAAGATGCATTAGTGTTACTTTTCCTTAAAGATGTAGGGTGGGATATTTCATGTCGGGATTACCATTTTTATAACAAGTACAAAAAGAGGAACTAAAATAAAAAATGGAACAACATAAAGAGATTTGCCATATTAGAATGAATCAAATAATTTCAATATTATGTTATTGATTGTCTTCAATTGATTACACTTGCTGTGTACATCAAAAAGTTATATATTCACATCCCAGACCGTGAGTGGTCCTAATTATATCTCTACAACAAGAGAAAACTCTTGATTAAAAAAAAGTACAATGCATCTTAGAGATCCCAAAATAAAACACACACTCTCTCAAAATGACTGTGTGCTATCTTTGGGATCACCGAGTACATTGCGATGACTTGATATTTAGGAAATCACCTCAAGTCAGTGGGCAAATAGGATAACACGGCTCTAGATTGGATAGCTAGACACTGGGTTAACCTAAAGAATGTGTGTTTTGATCCAATTGGTTTATCCCGGATGGAATCAAGATTGAGTGATTTCTATTATTTAGATTACAAGAAACCATAGAGACAGAAGGTGGTTTGTAACCTAATTGGCATATCTCAAAAGGACTTAGGACCAAGTGATCTCTATTGTGTTTAGACTTGAAGGAGACCAAAAGAAAACATGTGACTTGGGTTTGGTTCAGCTTTCTCTCATTGCTCATGAGAAGCTTAAGAAGAGTGGGCTAGGTTGATTGGATTTAGCTTAGCTCTCACAAATACCCTTGAGAAGCTTAGGAAGACTGGGATTAGCTCAGCTCTCTCAATTACTCATAAGAAGCTTAGGAAGAGTGAGACCAGGATGATTGGATTTGACTCGGCTCTCTCAATTACCCATAAGAAACTTAGGAAGAGTGGGACAAGGATGACTGGATTTGGCTCGGCTCTCTCAATTGCCCATGAGAGCTTAGGATGAGTAAGATTAACTCAGCTTTCTCAATTACCCATGAGAAGTTTAGGAAGAGTGGGATCAGCTCGGCTCTCTCAATTACCCATGAGAAGCTTAGAAAGAGTAGGATTAGCTTGGCTCTCTTTATTATCTATGAGAAGCTTAAGAAGAGTGAGATCAGCTCGGCTATCTTAATTACCCATGAGAAGCTTAGGAAGACTGGGATTAGCTCAGTTCTCTCAATTACCCATGAGAAGCTTAGGAAGAGTAGGATCAAGATGACTTAATTTAGTTGCTTTGAAATAGTTTTGTTAAGGTTTTGAATGGCTGGATTAGTGGTGTTTGCTAAGGTTTGACTTAGTGAGTCATGACTCGGTCCTAAACTTAAGTTTTTTGAGTGATTGGATGAGTGATGTTTTCTAATATTTCGTGGAAATTGGAAGCAAGCAATCTCTACCATTTAACTTGTGAGAAATTGTAGATCCAGGTATGAGTGATATGCTCATGGTGGTTGAACCGATTTTACTAGTTAAGATTAAGCTCAATCACAATGAAATTAAGCTTAACTATAATTAGTGCTAATAACAAGGATTAACACCAATTAAGACTACCAAGTTATCTTGTTTAGACAACTTTGAAGATTAGGTGGGGTGCATGCCATCATCTCTATGATCTGTGGTCCCCGTCTCTGCGTGGGACCTACTTGGTTACCACTCCACTAAAGGGTTCCTTCTTACTCCATTATCTCCCCTTTTGAGCTTTCTAGCTTGGATTCATTAAGGGATGATTAAGGATGATTAAACTCTATTAATGTATAATCCCCCTCTTCTAGAGATTCAAAATGAGATGGATTTTCACTCAAAGCCAAACTTAGGCTAGCTTAAGTAGCTTAAGACTTTAGTTTATTCATGGGATGCTTATCTCCAACACCTGTTCACCATTAATGGAGTTAGACACCCTTGAGTCTCTCAAGCATGGACAAACAAAGTCATTTCAAGATCACATTTAGAGAATTGACATCACAACACTCTCCTTTTTGATCTTTGAGTTTTAGAAGTTCATCCTCGAAGTCATTCTATTTGAACAGTTGGGTTTTAACCTCCATGAGTGGAGTTGCTGCAAGTTTCAAACTTGTCCAAAAAAACCCTATCAATGAATCATGAATTCCAATATTTTTATAAGGTTTCAATTCTCTCAACCTTTGTTTTATGAAATTCTTCAAGTTCTTAAGGTTGCAAGAATTCAAAGTTGCTCTCTAATGCTGGATTGTAGAAATTACAAACCCACCACATCACAAGTGAGGGACCCCTTGTGCACCATGATGGAATTTGGATTTCTATCTCATTTACGCATTTTTACGAGGCACTTGCCTCGTAAAAAGAAGATCTCCAATAGCTACTAGCTCTAATGGCCTCAGCAAGAAAGGGAATGAGAAAGATGAAGTTGCTCCCTCGAAGAAGATAAAGTCTCTCTCACTAAGAGTGTTAAACCTCTCCAAGAAGTACCCCTCATTTTTGGAAAGTCATCTAATGGCTGGCCAAGGCAGAAGAAGCAAAGGCCTGCTACCAATCTCTCATACTTGCAACTAAAATCTGCATGTTCTATGGTCATGGCCGGCAGTTGCATTTTCTGGAGTTTAACAAAGAATTTTTCATTTCATGGCCGGTCACCACTTGTCTTGTGGCCAACAGCTTCATGCTTTGCATTCTTTTCTCTATATTTCAGCTATATAAACCATCCATTACTTCATCTCGCAGATCTCTACTGCATATTTTCATAACTGCAATCATGATTTATTTACCTTGCAAGCACTTGATTAAATGCTGGTGGCTGGTGGCAGGCAACTATATGTGGCATTCCTCTTGGTACGCTAGTGGCCAGTAGCAACATATAAACAACCTTCTTGGTGGCTGGTGGTAGACAGCTATATGTGGACAGTCCTCTTGGTATGCTGGGGGTCGGCAGCAACATATAAATAGCCTTCTTGGTAGCTGGTGGCAGGCATCATTGACTTTTATTAGATGCAAGTCACCCAAGTGAAGGTCCCCATATTCAGAAGCCTGATGATATGCATCTAGTATACTCCCAAAAAGATTGGCTAATGCGTCAAACATTCCTCCATGACCCCATCTGAATTTTCATCGAGATCAGTTGAATCAAACCTATGTAGCCCAAATATAAGAGATCTCAAGTCAATGTAGCCCAAATATAAGAGATTGCAAGTCACTAGCTTCAGATCCTACATTTTTCCCTTCATCGTGGGTATCCTCCTCTCTTTCAACCACATTATGGCTTAGCTGCAATTTCCTCTTTGCTCTTCGCATGATTATTTATTCACACAAATTTGACTCCAAGAATGAGAAAAAAATCGCATGTGTCATTTGACCAATGCAGTGGGCACGCTGCAAAGCCTGCTTATCTACCTGTGGATTCCAATCTTGCTCATAAAAGATGACAGTATCAACAGCAACAAGATTCAGACCAACTCCACTCGGGTGGCATGTAGCCAAATGTGCCAACTAAACGTGTCGGCAATGATGTGCTTCCAACTTCAGTCAGCTTAGTCAATCCAAAATCAGCAACCTTTTCGTGAAAATTCTTGACAATTAAAATGTTTGCTGATTTGATATCACGATGTATATAAACTGGTACAGTGTCCTCATGTATGTACTCAAGGCACCTTGCCGAATCAAGGGCAATTTGCACTCTAGTAGCTCGTGGCAATGGCTCCCTCCCTGAACCACGCAGATGTTGGGATAAATTTCCGTGATGTTGGGATAAATTTCCATTCGTAATGTATTCGTAAACAAGGAATAAAGAAGACTCAATGCAATACCCTATCAACCGTACCAGGTTTAGGTGATGAAAATGCGTCAGAACTTTCAATTCTGCAAGAAACTCACATGTTCCTCGCATATCCATCTTAATTGCAGCCTTTGAAAGTTCTTCATAGGAGAATTCGAACATGGTTCCATTGAACCAATTTGTTTCTGTTGGGATTCTCAGATTGATTTAAATAAGGTGTGGACTATTTGATGTACATAATTGATCATTTCTCACACCCGTTCAGGCCCTAACATGGCTCAATGAGACATACGCCTCTTCCCATTGCTTCATCAAATCAAACATGGCTCCAATAAATTGTAGATAGACCCTGATCTTGATCAATCATTTTATGACCCAACAAATGACCGTGGGGTTAGATCATATGGGTAATGGGTTATAATCCAGGGGATGATCTGACCCCGTGCTGAACTCAACCCGATCAAGGCGACGGGGCCCAATTTGATTGCAACAAAATCCTCCAAGTGTGCAAGATTGGAAACAATGTCTGGGTTGATTTAATTAATCTAGATTGCACAATGCTTAGAGTGCACTTTTGATTTTCCTTCTGGACCACACCGTCTGTATTTTTCAAGACCACACCATCTCAATTAACGTGAATCATTTGCATTAGCCTTTTTGGTGGCCGGCGGACAGCTTGTGTAAAAGTCTTTCAATTTAAAACAACAACACGTGGGCTCCTTTTATCTTGGTGGCAGGCAAGTTAGGCTTCACATTTATGCAAGTTGCCTTCTCCTTGGCAAACCCTTTTACCCCTTTTACCAAACCTCATCAGATGCATTCAGCTGGAGGCCGGTGAGAACGTCTTCCTTGTGCAAAAATCTTGCAGCTTCATCAAGGGATAGCCACCGTTCGAGCTTCGTACATTGGCGACAGATAAGAATTTTCAGTCGTTCAAGCTATCCAAAGCAGCAATCAGCAGTCGTTTGAACCATCTCGAGTTTCTTCTATTTCACCAAGTTTTGATAGCTTGGATTTCAATGATTTGAGGCCTAGAGAGCTTCTGCTTTCATCCTTTAAAGGTGCTGAGAAGTTCTTGTCAACAAAGCCCCTTGCAGTAATTTTCTGTTTTTCGTTTTCTGCCATGATTGAACTGGAGAAGAAAAAAATTGCAAACACACACCATTGTTAAGCATCTTCTCTTGATGGCGAGCTCCCTGCTTAAGAATTTGCTGATGCCCGGTGAACCATGCCGAGCTATTATTTTTAACTGAGAATCAACAATTTTTATTTTTTTATTTTCAATCATTAATCCAAGCCCGGTCAAACCAACCCATTTCTGTTGCTTGCTGATTGCTTGGCGGCCAGCTTGTTTTTTTTTTTTTTTTTTTTTTTTTTTTTTTTTTTTTTTTTTTTTTTTATCACTTGGAAGCAACAATGTGAAAATGGTTTGGGGGTAAGCAACAACTCGTTGCTTGATCAGAGGTGGTGGCCAACGAATCCTCTGAAATTTCCACTTCTGATTGGTGGTCGGCGAGTCCCACCAACTCGCTGGTTTTGTGGACAAGACTGTGAAAATCAACAAGAATTCTGCCATCTGATGCCTAACCAGAAATTGGCATCACTAGTTATTCAATCTAGATGCAACCATCTCAGATAACTTTAGGGCGAATGATGTTGCTGAACATGGACTTCATCGGTGGCTAACATTACTTGCCATTTGGTTGTGTGCACAACATGTCTACATGGTTTGACTATCGTTGTTCTTGACTTTGATGTTGGACAACAACTTTCCTTGCTTTGTTTGAAGCCGCCAGTCTTGATCCGA
Source organism: Pouteria campechiana (assembly GCA_036873735.1). NCBI lineage: Eukaryota > Viridiplantae > Streptophyta > Magnoliopsida > Ericales > Sapotaceae > Pouteria > Pouteria campechiana. The sequence goes on from JAYJMB010017339.1 coordinate 19,187, forward strand.
ATTGGTGACTGAGAAGACAACTTGAAATTTTTTTTTTCTTTTTGACCTTTTTGTTTGGTTGGAAACCAGCACAATCAAATTGCTTCCACTACTAGCCACCCAATCAAAAATTGATGATGTTTGTCTTAACCAAAACTTGAAACACAAGACACCTCTTTGACCCAAGCGGCAAACCATTTAAGAGGTGAATTTAAATTATCTTGGACACACTGAAGATTGGCAAGAAGTTGCTAGTGCTGATGGCCAACGAGGTAACTTGAGGAATTCTATTTTCTTTCGTGATTATTTTCTTTAATGGGTGGTTGGACAAATCGGTTTATCTCTGCTGCTTCCGACAATGATACCTGCTCTAGTCGAGCATTGATTGAAAGTGATCTGAACAAAGGATTGTTCACTTAGACCATTGAAATTCATCACCTGAACCTGTTTAATTCCAAAACATATACATGCTACAATGGCCTAAATGCATTCAACTGAAAGCTTGCAAGATACAACAATTACATAAAAGGTGCATATCCAAATGCTTGTGATGTGTTAATGGATGCTTTATGCATTAAGAAATAAAGGTACATGATCCACACAAGGCAAGAATACATAAACGGGAAGAAAATCATGAAAGAATAGGCTTGAAGACTTCATGGGCACCTCTTGTCTTGGATGTCACCATGGTCATCTTCCTCCATTCACTTGAAATGGAACAAACCATTTAATCAAGTACTTGCAAAGTAGGTTAAACATGATTGTAATCATGAAAAATATGTAATAGAGACCTATAAGATAAAGCAATGAATGGTTTTTGCAGTTAAGAACATGGGGAAAAGATTCAAGGCGTGTAGCAGTCGGCCACCAAGCTGGTGGTGGCTAGCCATGAGATAAAACATGTTGTGAATAACTCCTAAAGAATGAAGCTTCCAGCCACAAAACATGGTGATGGCTGGCCATGCAATGAAAGATGCTTTGCTAAGCTCTAAAACATAAACTGTCAGCCACAAAACAGGTGATGGCTAGCCATGAAATGAAAGATTCTTTGTTAAAGTTCAGAAAACGCAGCTGCTAACCACCAAACAGGTGGAGGCCGGCCACGGAGTTTGTAGATTTCAACTTGCAAGAATGGGAGAATGGTGGCTGTCCTTTGCTTCTTCTCCCTTGGCCTGCCATTAGATGCCTATAAATAGGCACGACTTTCAAAAACAGGCACTTCTTGGAAACGTTCATCTTTGTCATTCCCTTTCTTGTAGAAGCCTTTAGAGAGAGCAACTATTATAGATTTTCTTTTTGCGAGGCAAGTGTCTTGTTGCTCTCTAATGGTAGAAATGCCTAAACTAGATAGAAATCTAAATTCCATCATGGTGCACAATGGGTTCCCTCACTTATGATATGGTGGGTTTGAAATTTCTACAATTCACCATTAGAGAGCCACTGAATTTCATAAAACAAAGTTTGAGAGAATTAAACCTTGTAACAACATTGGAATTTGTGATCTATTGATGGGTTTTTTGGACAAGTTTGAAAGTTGCAACAACTCCATTAATGAAGGCTAAAACTCAATTGTTCAAATAGAATGATTTGGAGGATGAACTTTTAAAACTCAAAGATAAAAAAGGAGAGAGTGTTGTAATGTCAACTCTAAATGTAAACTTGAAATAACTTTGTTTGTCCATGCTTGAGAGACTTAAGGGTGTCTAATCTCCATTAATGGTGAAGAGGTGTTGGAGATGGGCATCCCATGAATGAACTCAAGTCTTGAGCTAGCCTAAGTTTGGCTTTGAGTGAAAATCCATCTCATTTTGAATCTCTACAAGAGGGGGATTATACACTAATAGAGTTTAATCATCCTTAATCATCCCTTAATGATTCCAAGCTAGAAAGCTCCAAAGGGGAGATAATGGAGTAAGAAGGAACCCATTAGTGGAGTGGTAAACAAGTGGGTCCCATGAGGAGGTAGGGCCCGCGGATCATGGAGATGATGGCATGCACCCCACCTGCTCTTCTAAGTTGTCTAAATAAGATAACTTGGCAGTCTTAATTAGTGTTAATCCTTATCATTAACACTAATTGCAGTTAAGCTTAATTTCATCATAATTAGGCTTAATCTCAACCAGCCAAATCAGTTCAACCACCATAAGCATATTGCTCATGACCTAGATCTACGATCTCTCATAGGTTGAACAACAGAGATTGCCTACTTCTAGTTTTCCATTGGATATTTGAAAACATCACTCATCCAATTACTCAAAAAGCTTAAGTCTAAAACTGAGTCGTGACTCACCGAGTCAAACCTTGGAAAACACCACTCATCCATCCATTCAAAACCTTAGCAAAACTACTTCAAAGTAACTAAGTCAAGTCATCCTAGTCTCACTCTTCTTATGCTTCTCATGAACAATTGAGAGAGTTAAACTATCCTACTCTTCTTAAGCTTCTCATGGGTAATTGAGAGTGCCAAGCTATCCCACTCTTCCTAAACTTTTCGTGGGTAATTGAGAAAGCCAAGTAATCCCACTCTTCCTATGCTTCTCATGGGTAATTGAGAGAGTCGAGCCAAATTCAGTCATCCTAGTCTCACTCTTCCTAGGTTTCTCATGCGCAATTGAGAGAGCTGAGCCAAATCCAATCAGCCCGATCCCACTTTTCCTAGGCTTCCCATGGGTAATTGAGAGAGTTGAGCTAATCCCAGTTAACCTGGCTCATTTTTCATAAACTTCTCATGGGCAATGAGAGAAAGTTGAACCAAACCTAAGTTACCTATTTTCTTCTGGTCTCTTTTAGGTTTAAATATAATAGAGATTACCCGATCCTAAGTTCTTCTAGGGTATACCAATTGCCTCGCAAACCACCTACTATCTCTATGGTTTCTTATAGTATAAATAACAAAAATCACTCGGCCTTGATTCCATCTAGAATAAACCAATTGGATCTAAACACCAATTCTTTAGGTTGACCAAGTGTCTAGCAACCCAGTCTAGAGCTGTGTCCCACTAACTTGAAGCGATCTCCTAAATATCAAGTCATCGCAATGTACTTGGTGATCACAAAGATAACACACATTCATTTTGAGAGAGTGTTTTATTTTTGGGTCTCTAAGATGAATTTATACTTTTTCTTTTAATTAAGGATTTTCTCCCATTATGGAGATGTAATTAGGACCACTTATAGTCTGGGATGTGAATGTGCTATTTTTTTATGTACACAGCAAGTGTATTCAATTGAGGACAATTAATAAAATAAAATAAAAATTGTTTGATTAATTTCAACAAATGACAAATCTCTTTACGTGGTTCCATTTTGGTCTGTTTTACTTCATCTTTTTGTACTTGTTACACCAGCCCAATGTAGGAGTAATCAACATTATTACATGAGGTCCAACAACAAGGCAGCCAACGCACTCGTAGCAGGTCAACATGGTAGGTAAAACTCCAAGTTAAAAAAGAGAGGAGGATGACTTTCTAATGATCTTTTTAGACGAAGACATGCACGGTGGAGCTAATCCCCACGATGACGCTGTAGTCATATCTGTAGTAATATCAAAGTTTAAAGTAAAAAGGATTATGGTGGACAACGGGTAATCCGGAAATATTTTATTTTATCATTTCTTTAATAAGATGAAAATTTTAGAAAGGTGTTGCGAGCCACTAAGGGACGACTAATGGGATTTATCAAAGGTGGTATATTCCCAGAAGGAATCATTACACTTCCCCTTAGAATGGAAAATGACCCCCCAAAAAAAACTACCACATCCTTGGACTTTTGGTCATAAAAGTACCATCACCTTACAATGCCATGTTAGGTGACACGAACCACACCAACTTTATGACAAAACCCGTGTAAGATTATCCCTTGATCATCTCTTTAAGAAATGATTGGAATGGAACCTCGGTCTATTGCTTGTACTAAAGCAAGAACCTTGGTATGTGATGATGTCATAATAAGTTGCGGAAAGGCTGATTGATAAATCGAAGGTTTGAATGCCACAAAAATTTGATATGTTCAAAGAGTTTTAAAAGAACTAAAGAGAATACTCTCACTTTTTAGAATAACAATGTCCTATCTTTTTCATTCCTTGAAAATACCTAATATAGGCTTGACACTTAACAAAATCAAACATATTAAATTCCTTATTTCTAGCCTTATATGAATCATGCAAGCCTTACATTTAGCTCTGAAAATGAAAGAAACATGTATTTTTTTATTCAAATAGGAAAACTAGGAAAATCAAAGATAAATGGCTGAGTTGTCATGTCGCCTTAAATTGGGAAAATATTTGAATAAGGAGAATAAATTGAATCAGCTCCAACTTATGCCTAATTGCTTAAGGATTTCTTTCGTATTATTCCAAGGCTTGAATTATCGAATTCCAGCCTTGAGTAACACATTCGACACCTTCTATAGGCTTCCATGATTTTTCTTGATCCTATGTGTCTTGAATTAGGTCATTAAGTGCTTGTTTGAACTTCTTTGCATGAGCTCTTGTAACTGGCCCTATGGAAATTTGAATTGGATCTGAAAATGCCTCAATCCGCATGTTTGAACCTATGCTAGTGCTATCCTTGTCTCCATCATTCCCCTCTTCTTAAAAAGGATTTGTCCTCAAATCATCACCTGCTTCAAAAGGACTTAAATCGGAAACGTTAAAGGAAGTACTTACACCATAGTCAGTTGGAAAATCCAACTTGTAAGCATCGTCATTGATCCTTTCAAGAACTTGAAAAGGATCATCCCCTCTTAGTAGTAGCTTGGAATGCCTTTGCTCCAAAAATCATTCCTTCCTCATGTGCAACCAAGCCCAATCTTTGGGTTCAAAAACCAGCTTATGTCACCCTTTATTGGCTTGTTTTGCATATTGCTCCGTCCTCCTCTATATGTTGAGCTTCGCTTTCTCATGTATCTACTTAACAAATTCATCTTTTTTCTTTTCATCTAAGTTAACATGTTTAGACACAAGTAATGGAGATAAATCCAATAGAGTTAAAGGATTAAAACCATAAACAATTTGAAATGGTGAATACTTAGTAGCAGAATGAATAGAGCGATTGTAAGCAAACTCGACATGTGGTAAACATTTCTCTCAAGTTTTGATGTTCTTTCTAATGATAGCCTATTATAAAGTAGATAAAGTTCTATTCACAACCACTATCTGACCATTAGTTTGTGGATGACGAATAGCAGAGAATAATAACTTAATTTCTAACCTTTCCCACAAGGTCTTTCAAAAATAACTCAAGAACTTAGCATCTCTATAATAAACAATTGTCCTAGGCATACCATGAAGTCTCACAATCTCCCTAAAGAACAAATCAACAACATTGGAAGAATCATCTATGTTGTGACATAGTATAAAGTGTGTCATCTTAGAAAATCTATCCACAACCACAAATACTGAATCTTTCCCCATTTAGACCTAGGCAAACCCAACACAAAATCCATCAAAATATCAGTCCAAGGTTCGCTAGGAATTGGCAAAGGGGTGTATAAACTACGAGGTTGCACTCTTGATTTAGGTTGCCTACAAGTGATACATCTACCACAAAGTCTCTCAACATCTCATTTCACATGTGGCCAAAAGAAATATTCTTACAAAACAACCAATGTTTTAATAACTCCAAAGTGTCCCATTAACCCTCCATCATGGGATTCCCCCACTAACAAGTCTCTCAATGAACAATTAGGTACACAACTTATTCTCTTGAAACAAGAAACCTTCATGCCTAAAATACTTCCCACTAGCAATTTTCTCACAAGCTTGATACTCAATACGAAAATCATGGTCATTAGCATATAACTCTTTAACATGTTCAAAACCAAGCAATTTAGCATCAAGAGTTGAGATTAGAACATACTTGCGGGAAAGTGCATTTGCAATAATGTTTTCCTTACCTTGTTTATATCGAATGACATATGAAAATGTTTCTATGAACTCCACCCATCATGCATGTCTCTTGTTCAACTTGTGTTATCCTTTCAAATGTTTCAAGGATTCATAATCGATGTGAATCATGAACTCCTTAGGCCATAGGCAATGCTGCCATATCTCTAAAGCTTGAACCAACGCATAAAATTCCTTATCACAAGTAGAGTATTTCAAGGCTGCCCCGCTTAGTTTCTTGCTAAAGTATGCAATTGGTCATCCTTCTTGCATAAGAATGGCGCCAATCCCTAAACCTGAAGCATCACATTCAATATCAAACATTTTTGAAAATTTAGGTAAAACTAATAATGGGGCGTTAGTCAGTTTTTTTCTTGATTACCTAAAACGCCTTCTCTTGTTCTTCACCCCATTTGAACCCAATGTTTTTTTGATGAATTCAGTGAGTGGTGCAACTATGCTGCTAAAGTCTTTCACAAATTACTGATAAAACTAGCAAGTCCATGGAAACTTTGAACATTACCTACACTTGTGGGACTCGACCACTCTTGTATTGCACAAACCTTCTCTTCATTAACCTGTATACCTTGTGCACTAACAACAAATTCCAAAAATACAAGCTTATCGGTGCAAAAAGTACACTTTTTCAGATTAGCAAATAACTTTTATTTCCTAAGCATATCTAAAATAGATTTCAAATGTACTACATGATCGTCCAAGTTTTTGCTATAAATGAGTATGTCATTAAAGTAGACAATAATAAATCTGCTAATAAATGCACACAAAACATGATTCATAAGTCTCATAAAAGTGCTCAGAGCATTAGTCAAACCAAAGGCATAACTAACAATTCATAAAAACCATATTTTGTTTTAAAGGCAATTTCCATTCATCACCTCCTTTCATTCTAATTTGATGATAACCACTCTTTAAATCAATCTTGGAAAATGCACAAGAACCATGCAAATCATCTAATATATCATCTAAGTGAGGAATAGGATGGCAATACTTTACCATTATGTTGTTGATGGCCTGGCAATCAATGCACATTCTCCACGTCTCATCCTTCTTAGGTACTAACAACATTGGAACTGCACATGGACTCATGCTTTCTCACACCTACCACTTTTTCATCAATTCACTAACCTACCTTTAAAGTTCCTTTGTCTCCTCTAGATTACTCCTATAGGTTGGTCAATTTTGAATGGTTACACTGGGCATGAAATCAATTTGATGCTCAATCCCTCGGATTGGAGCTAAACCATGTGGTGTTTCCTCAGGAAAGACATCCTCATAATCCTACAAAAGAGAAATAACAAAACTAGGCAAAGCGGGGTCAAGTTCATTAGTGCTCAAAAATGCCTACTCGTACAAAAGTACAATCATCAACTAATTTAAAAACAACACTCATTTTATCTCACTCGCTCTTGCATAGAAATTCTTTTGTTTACTCTCTAATTTTCTCTCATTGGCCGCATTTTTCTTTTCTTTTTCTCTCTCATTTTTCTCAACCTCACTCTCATTTTCATTCTTTTTTTCACTCTTTTTCTTTTGTTCACTCTCTTTTTGTAACCTCACTTGATCTTCATAAACCTATTTTGGTGTCAATGGGAAAAGAGTGATTAGTTTTTGATTGAGTAGAAAAGAGTATTTGTTGGTAAATCCATCATGCTTAACTCGCCGATCAAATTGCTATGGTTGGCTTGACAACAAGTGTCCATCTTGCATCTGAACTACGTCACAAAAAACTTCATCTTCATATTTTCCAATGCCGAATGAAATGAACACCTGTTTAGTCACCCTTACCTCACCACTATCATTGAGACACTGCAATTTATAAGGCCAGGGGTGTTTAATTATTGGCAGCCCTAATTTCTCCACTACTGTAGCGCTAGCAACATTAGTACAACTACCTCCATCAATAATCACATTGCATACCTTGTTTTGCATGTGGCATCTAGTATGAAAGATGTTTCCTCTCTGCACTTCTTCCTCTTCTTTGGATTGCATACTTAAAGCCCTTCTTGCCACCAACAAATCACCATGAACAACATACTCCTCCTCATCCACATCCTCCAATGGTGGGGTTGGTGTCACCTTTGTCTTCGGTTTCAATCTCACCATCATCTCGCAATACCATAACTCTTTTGTTCGGACATTGGCTCGCTATGTGACCTCGGCCATGGCATTTTGAGTAATAGAAGAATTAGATTTACCTTGATTGACATGGCTAGTCTTTTCTTGCCTTTGTTCAGTTTTGGGCTTGGTCGTGGCTTGCTTCTCCTCCTTCTGTATGAAACTTGACCTCCATGATGAACCCAAGTTAGGGTTATGCCTTGTGTTGCTGCCCCCTTCTTGAGTTGGTTCTCAATTTTGGTAGCCATGTGCACTATATCTTTCAACTCCACATAATGTTGCAATTCCACCAAATTAGCCCTAGTTGCCTCCCTGTCATCCTCTACATTAGCTCGGATCGTAGTAATTTCTATCTGCTGATAATAATCCTCTACACTTTGATTACCTTGTCTAAGCTTTTCAGTTTTTGGTATGACTTCAGGCAGTAATAGCTTGGCACAAACCATCTCCTCATCATGATTCTATTTCTTCTCTTGTTTAACAACAATTGATTCCACCAAATAATAGCATAGTAAAAAAACTCAATGGCTATAAGTTTTAGCTTCTTAAGCTGAGAATAGTTATAGCAATCAAACACCAATTCCATGTTTTTCTCCCATTCAAGATAAGCCTCAGGATTTTTTTTACCTTGAAACAATAAAATCTTCATCTTAATACTACCCAAATTATTATCTTCTAGATTCCTAGCTTCTCTAAATAGCCCACTAATTAGCTCATAATTTATCATATTTTTAATACCTAGATTATCATGTTTTGGTCTTTAAATGATATGATTTTATTTCTTTACATTCATATTAGATTAAATATTATACTCAATGGATTTATTTGTGTTATAGGTCAATTTGGCAGAATTGAGATTAATTTTGGGGCAAAATATGCTATTTTGTAGTAGAGGTATTCATGGAGACACACATCATTATGGGAGCATCAATCTTAACCTCTGATCAAGCATCAATTATGAGGTTTTAATATGAATTAGAAACAAATCAGATGGTGGGATGTGAATGCAACAATTCAATTGAAGAAGGAATTCCATTTTTAGAAGTACTTCTATTTTTGGCTACTTCACAAGAAGAAAAATTATAAAATTTTAATGGCAGTTCAAGGCAAATTTTAGCAACGATATGGGCATATTTTGGGAAAGTGTTCAAAATAGAAATTATATCTCTTAAATTTATCTAGCTTAAAAAAATAATCACTTAATTTGGAGTTAATATGAGGAATTTATGGCCAAAATACTATAGCTGTCTCCAGAGAATTTTTTGAACATAATGTGTGGTAATAGGTTTCACTTTATGAAATATTTTGGCATATTTAGAGGATGATTCAGAGAAAGTTATCAATATAAATTTTTATATCTTGAAATTATCTTCAAAATAAATCAAGAATCACATGATTTGGATATCATATGAGAAAGATATGACAAAAATACAAAAACTTCTCCTGGTGGACAGACTCTATGTGTGAAAATAAGATATTTTTAGCAATTGCGCATTGTTTGCTCAAGATAACTTTGGAAATCCATGAGGAGGTGCAAAAGAACCTAAATTGGGTTATTTAAAATGTCTTTTAACAAAGAAATAGAGAACTTGGAGAGCAAAAAGGAGGTAGCAACTTAGAGACATCAAAGCAAGCTTTTGGCAAAAATCTTCCTCTCTCTTTTCTTTTCTATTCTTTAAGTTTTCATCATGGCCCTGGTGGCTAAGCTTTTATTCTTGGTTTAAGGAGACAAAAGCCTCAGAATCAACATATTGTGAGATCTAATTTGATTTAATTGTTCAATTTATACTTTGAGTATTGAATGTTCTTCTTTGTTCATGATTATGATTGTTATGCTTAATTGCTAGGAGACCAGCCAGTTTATTTTTTATTGCAATCTATTTCTAGATTAGATATCAAATTCATAATTGTTTGATCCCTCCAATCTATGAGGCAACTAGGGTTTAATAATTTTCCACTGTTACAGTTATTAAATCTTAGGAAGAATATTTGACTAAATTAAATGTAACTGCTGGTGGTTGTGTTGTTTAACTTCACCAATCTCTATAAATCTTAAGGCTGCTATTAAATTAAACCTTTAGCGCTAGTCTAGGGTTGTTTAGTGGTTAGGGTTAATTAGAATGTTGTTTTCTGATTAACTTTGTTGAAGGAGATATAGGAAAAATAATTTCAATGGTGAATATATAAAGTATGAATTAATTTATAATTGTATCAATGATCAGTTATGATATTTTGATGGTGGATTTTCACTTGCCACACCTGATTTGGATCAACAACTCTTATGCATAATGTTTCCTACTTTAGATGCTACTATTAATTTTGAATTAAAATCTGGACTAATTTATCTCTTGCCCACTTTCCATGGTCTTGCAGGTGAAGATCCTCACAAGCATCTAAAGGAATTTTATGTAGTGTGCACAAGTATGAAACCAACAGGGGTGACTAAAGAGCAAATAAAACTGAGAGCCTTTCTATTCTCTTTGAAGAATTTAGCTAGGGATTGACTTTACTATCTACCATCTAGGAGCATCACAACATGGAATGAGATGAAGAGATTGTTTTTGGAGAAATATTTTCTAGCTTCAAGGGCAGCCAACATTAGGAAGGAAATTTGTAGTGTAAGACAGCATAGTGGAGAATCTCTATATGAATATTGGAAGCATTTCAAGAAATTGTGTGCATGTTGGCCCATCATCAAATTAGTGAATAGTTACTCATCTAGTATTTCTATGAGGGACTTCTTCCCACTGAAAGGAGCATGATTGATGCTGTTAGCGGAGGAACTTTAGTGGATAAAACTCTTGAAGTTGCAAAGAATTTGATTGCAAACATGACAGCCAACTCACAATAATTTGGCAATAGGCTTGATTCTCTATCCAACCCTATCAATGAGGTAAGTGTTTCTTTTCTTGAACAATAAATTGTAGGTTTGACTTCTCTTGTTCGTCAATTGGCTATAGAAAATATGCAGACAGCGAAAGCTTGTGATATTTGTTCAGTCGTGGGACATCCAACTGATGCGTGCCCAACTCTTCAAGAGGAACTTATTGAGCAGGTGAATACAATGGGTAGTTTTTTGGACAACCACAAAGGAAGTATGATCCCTATTCAAACACATACAACCCAGGATGGAGGCGTCATCCCAATTTTAGGTATGGGAACCCACAAGTAAATCAGCCTCTTGCTCAAAATCGCCCAAATTTTTAGTAGTATTAGCAGCCATACCCATTTAGACAACCACAGAGACAAAATTTTAACTCGAGTATATCTTTAAAAGATATTGTTAAGTCTCTTGTCAATATGACTTTGCAATTTCAATAGGAGATGAAGGCAAGCATTTAGAATTTGGAGAATCAGATGAGTCAGATGGCAACAACAATCAATCGGTTAGAGACACAAAATTCAGCGAAATTGCCTTCTCAAACAGTTGTGAACCCAAGAAAGAACATGAGTGCAATTGTTTTAAGAAGTGACAAAGTGGTTGAAATTTCAGAAAAGATGACTCTTACACCAATGGAAAAAGCAAAAGAGAAAGATGTTGTTGCAAACAAGGACTTTTCTAAGGATAATGAAGTAGCCAAATGTAAGTTTTCACCTCTTTCTGAATATAAACCAGTACCACATTTTCCTGAGGCTTTAGCAAAATCTAAAAAATTGAGCGATATCAAGATCTATTTAAGACTTTTGTAAATGTGAAGTAAACATTCCACTTTTTGATGCCATTAAACAAGTACCTCGTTATGCTAAATTCCTAAAAGCATTGTGTACAATAGAGAGAAAACATAAACTTCAGAGATATGAGAAGGTAAGAGTAGGGGAGAATATTTCTTTAATCATTCAAATAAAACTTTCTGCAAAATACAAAGATCCAGGTATGTTTACTATCCATTGCATGATAGGTTACACTAGACTTGAAAGCTTCCATTAATGTTATATCATATTCTTTGTATGTTCTTTAAAACTTGGACCTTTGAATAACACTGGTGTTATAAT
>JAYJMB010017339.1:31278-43796 GCA_036873735.1 Pouteria campechiana
AGCTTCCATTAATGTTATATCATATTCTTTGTATGTTCTTTAAAACTTGGACCTTTGAATAACACTGGTGTTATAATTCAATTGGTTGGTAGATCCAATGCATATCCCAAAGGAGTAGTTGAGGATATTCTTGTGCAAGTCAATGATTTAATCTTCCCTGCTGATTTTTATGTGCTGGATATGGAGACTGGTAATCAAACTGCTCCTATTCTATTAGGAAGACCATTCTTAAAGACATTTAAGTCCAAGATAGATGTTCATAGTGACACACTTACCATGGAATTTGAGGGCAAAATTGTCAAGTTTAACATTTATGATGCCATTAAATATCCTGATGATGATGATTCTATTTACTCCATTGATGTGATTGATTCTTGTGTATAGGAAGTTTTTAAACTTGATGGAAAAGATGAATTGGAAATTGCCATTAGTAAACATATTGAGAAGGAGAATGAAGTGTTACTATTGAGTACTGATTTGCAGGAAATTATTGCAGCATTGGATGACTTTTCGAAGTTATCAGAATTAGGTAATGATTCTTACATTGAGTTACCAGTTTCTAACAAAAGCCTTTTACCCTTTGTTTTACAGACATCTACTCGACATTTAAAGCCTCTTCCTAGTCATCTCAAGTATATGTTCCTTGAAGACGGAAAAATCTTGTCTGTGATCATCTCTAGTGAACTCAGTGCATTACAAGAAGAAAGGCTTATGTAGGTTCTTAAGAAGAATAACAGGGCTATCAGTTGGATAATGAAAGATATTAAAGGAATTGACCCATCAACATGCATGCTTCATTATTTCTAGTTTGCAATTGCTCCAAATTAAAGAAAGATGCAATGAGTTGAGCTAACGATTATAAACAAAAGCACTACTTAAGAGGCAACCTAAGGGGAGTTTGTGTTTCTTTTTATTATTTTCTTCTTATTTCTGAATTTATATTATGGTTATGTTTGCATCTTCTTTGCATTTGACCTTACATTGGGGACAATTTAAGTTTTAAGTGTGGGGGAGGGAATTTAAGTTTAGGTTGTGTTTTTGTGTTTGCTTTTATTTGTGACAAAAAAACTTTGAGAGAGAGTCAGTTTTACCCTTTATTTTGGTGATTTCTGATGATTTGAGGTTGAGGATGTCATGAGCAAGATTCAACTAAGCTTGAAAAATTCATAACATGATTGAATAAGTAATCTTCTAATTTGCAATTGCTTGGTTTAGTTATTTTCCTTGAAAATGGTGATATCTAAATTTCATAGAGAAAAGCTGGTGAGATTTCGAACCTTTAGACTGACACATTCATATCAGTCTCATTCTTTTAATTCATGAGTGATATTCTTCCATGGACTTGTTTCTCTAGAACTTGCCTTGATTCTCTTTGAGATCATATTGATACATGCATGCATGAACATGATTAAGGCCTTCTTTGTTATGAACTACATGAGCCAAATAATATACCTCGTGATTAATTTTTCCTCTTATTGAGCCCCTTTAAGCTTTATAGACTTTTATTGTGAACTCATGTTACAAGCTTAAAACTCAAAAAAGTAATATCTTTACCCAAGCCATAGAGCTAGTGGAGCATGGGTCATCATTATGCTATGTATGGGTGTGCAAGAAATAAAGCGTGGGGGTGTCAAAATTTGTGGAATGGCTATAATTGGTGAAATAGAACATGTTGTTCTTAAAAAAAGTCAAAGTGAAAGAAAAAGAAAAGAAAAGAAAAAGAAAATATCAAAATTCTAAGGGAAAGGGTATGTTTACACATCATGTATTCAAAGGTGAATGATGCTGAAGAAAACAAGTGATTGTGTATGTCTTATATATTTGAGCTTGAGTTGATGTATTTATATTCACTAGTTTCAATGTCTTTTAAGCCACATCTCCATATATTTCTCACCTTTACCCTAAACCCCATTACAACTCATGAAAAGTCTTTATGATTCATGACATGCATGTGATCCCAATGATGAAGAATGAGAAGATATGCAAGCTTATGGTAGATCATTTTCATTGGAATGAATTTGAGCAGAACATATATCCTTCAAAAACATGAAAGTAAATTGTTTATTTCTGTGAGGATTCTACTTATTTAGTTTAATCCATCTTCAAGAGAGAATGCCTACTAATGATTATAGGTTGTGTTAGAATGATTTGTTCATGATATATTATGAGTTTTGAAGAGATTAGTTGTTCTTTATTTATGAAAATTGTAACCTTGATATACTTTTTGGGAGAGAGCGAATTTGAGTTTGGCTCGAGGACGAGCAAAAGATAAGTATGGGGGTATTTGATGAGCTCATAATTTATCATATTTTTAATACCTAGATTATCATATTTTGGTCTTTAAATGATATAATTTCATTGCTTTACATTCATATTAGATTAAATATTGCACTCAATGGATTTATTTGTGTTATAGGTCAATTTGGCAGAATTGAGGTTAATTTCTGGCCAAAATATGCTATTTTGGAGTAGAGGTCTTCATGGAGACACACATCATTATGGGAGCATCAATATTAACCTATGATCAAGCATCAATCATGAAGTTTTAATATGAATTAGGACAAATTAGATGGTGGGACATGAATGCAACAATTCAATTGAAGAAGGAATTTTATTTTTAGAAGGATTCTATTTTTGGATGCTTCACAAGCAAGAAAAATTTTTAAATTTTGGTGGAACTTTAGGGCAAATTTTGGTAAAGATATGGGCATATTTTGAGAAAATATTCAACATAAAAATTATAGTGCTTAAAATTATTAACTAAAAAAAATAATCACTTGATTTGGAGTTAATATGAGGAAGTTATAATCAAAATACTACGGTTGTCTCTATAGAATTTTCTAAACGTAATGGCAGTAATAGGTTTCACTTTATGGAAGCTTTTATCGTATTTAGAGGATGATTTAGAGAAATTTATCAATACAAAAGTTTTATATCTTAAAATTTTCTTTAAAATGAATTAAGAATGACATGATTTGGATATCATATGAGAAAGATATGACAAAAATACAAAAACTTCTCCTGGTGGACAGACTTAGCAATTGCATATTGTATGCTTAAGATAACTTTGGAAATCCGTGAGGAGGTGTAAGAAAACCCTAAATTGGGTTATTTAAAAGGTGTTTTAATAGAGAAATAGGAGACTTAGAGAGGTGAAAGGAGGTAGCAACTCAGAGACATCAAAGCAAGCTTTTGACAAAAATCTTCCTCTCTCTTTTCTTTTCTATTCTTTAAGTTTTTATCATGGCCCTACGTGGCTAAACTTTTATTCTTGGTTTAAGGAGACAAAAGCCTCAAAATCAGCATACTATGAGATCTAATTTGATTTAATTATTCAATTTATACTTTGAGTATTGAATGTTCTTATTTGTTATGATTATGATTATTATGCTTAATTGCTAGGAGGCCTACTAGTTTATTATTCATTGTAATCTATTGCTATAATAGATATTAAATCTGTAATCTTTTGATCTCTATATTCTGCAAAGTAACTAGGGTTTAATAATTTACTGCTATTATAGTTATTAAATCTTAGGAAGAATATTTGACTAACTTAAATGCAATGCTGATGCTTATGTTGTTTAACTTCACTCATCTCTATAAATCTTAAGGCTGCTATTAGATTAAACCTTTAGCGCTAGTCTGGGGTTATTTATTGGTTACTATTAATTAGAATGTTATTTTCTAATTAACTATGTTGAAGAAGAGATAGGAAAAATAATTCCAATGGTGAATATTTAAAGTATGAATTGATTTATATTGTATTAATGATCAGTTATGAGATTCTGATGGTGGACATTGACTTGAACCAAGATTTTCTTTTTCAATAGATTTCTTTATAATACTTTCTTCATTAAATTCAAAACTCCCCTTTCTTGCTCTCTTTACATAAAATTAAGCAAGATAGTCCTCGTGGGATCGACTTTTATTCTCACTACTATAGGTAATTTAATTGGAGTAAGGTTCTAAATTTTGTTGCCTACAACAGCACACCACCCACCATATCTTCTATTGCTAATAATCGAATCCCGATCATCTTCTTCATTAAACCCTTCCCCAAAATACTCCTCATCTTCAACTCTCACTCTCGTTGGTTGAACTCTCTTCCTCCTATGCACATTAGGAGTTTTGTGGTTGTCCCTATTGTGTCCCCTCTTCAACCCTATCTAACCTCTCATGTATATCTAGAGCAATGTTGGAGTAGATTCACAACACAAATATCATACAGATACCAAGGGAAGAGAACAAGCAAGCAAACAGATTATCAAGACTATTCACAGCACCATCCTTTGTCCTCCCAAAGAACTATCTTGGTGGAACACCTTGCAACACCCAACATCCCAGAAGTCAAACAAATGGTAAGAGACATGTGACGCCCCAAGATTTTTAAGTAAGGAAAAATTTTTGTAAATATTTCTTTTAGGTATTCATAAGATGACTTAAGGTGATGAAATTTTTTTTCTAAATTATATCATTATGTATATGCAATATCATATATATATATATTACATATGAAGTTAATTTGTGCATTGAGCACTGAAGTATATTAAAACGAAGTTGATAATGAAGATGTTTGTAGTTATATCCAATATTTGGCATCGAGGTTAGATGATTTAGATAAAGTATTCAATATAAAAATTGTATCTCTTAAAATTATCTTTTCAACACATAATGATTACATAATTTGGACATCGTATGAAGACATTATGCCCAATGCATCGAAACTGCTCTTGGTAGATAATTAAGGACGAAAATTAGAAGATTAACTTACTAATTTTGAAATTTTGTGTATTATTTATGCAAAATAATTTCGAGAATTTGTATGAAAGACCCATTGAGATAAATATATGCATTTATTATGGAATTTACAAATGATTTATTGATTTTTATGTGATATTTGAGGTTTAATTATTATGTGGGTGAGTAATGGTCTATATTTTAAACAAGGCTTGATATATGATTTAATGGATTTATCCCTAATTAATTGAAGAGATTAATTATATATTTTAATATATTTTAAAAAGGGATAATTAAGTAATATGTTATTTATAATTATTCAGGAAAGATTTAAGGAAAAATATATGCTACATTGTTGTGGTGTGAGGGTACACTACTGGAGTGCTTAAAGAGGAAATAAGTTATATGCTCCATCACCCTCCCAAAACACTCATTCGTACCCTCTCTTCCCCATTCATGCCAACCTCCATTGCTACCCATTCACACCCCATTTTGTGCCCTATTTTAGCTAGAAAATTCAACTTTTCACATGCAATCCACCGCCATGAAGGAGAAGAGCAAATCCCCACTGATTTAGATGTGATTAGAGGCGAGCAAATTCTATTTTCATTAAGAGGACACCCCACCTTAATGCAATTCGAGGAGGCCTTGGAAATTTGAATTAGATTTTTGTTTCTAAGGAGAAATCAACCCCACGAGATCAAGGTAAATTCTCTCCTCCAAACCTATTTCGAATATGCTATTTTGCTACGATTTTATATGCAAAAATGTGGACTATTTGTGGGGTTTTTAAATAAATTTCTTTGGATTTTCATAGTGATTTCATGGGGGGAAATGAATGAGATGATAATTGCAATATTTTGGAGGAATTTTGGGGAGTAAACCATGTGTATATTACTATCCACGAAGTGGACAGCAACATGTGGGGATTGTGGGTTGTGTATGGATGTGATTTGCATGTGGATTGATGTTGGGTAGCTGGTTTGATTAATTAAAGGTATAATTAATTAGTTATGATGGGAGTTTTGATGTTAATTAAGTTGATTAGGGAGTGTATGTTGCTAGAATTTCATAAACCATGATTGATGTTGATGAAAATTGAAAGATTAGATGCATACACTTGAGTTGTTTAATAAAATGCATGAATGGTGATAATGGGCAGATTTCAAATGAATTTTAATGGTTAATTACCTTATATATGTTGCTAATGTCATGATAATTATGTGAGATTAAGAATATATGGCTGGAAATGAATTTTGCATGTGTCATATTGCTGAAATTTTCAAACTAATAGCACGCTTGTGAAGTGTTTGATGAAATGTCACATTGCAACTATGTAGAATGGATGGACAGTTTATGTGATGGCTTTAGGCCTTAATTAATTAAGATAAGGTGTTAATAATGATGCAAAATTAGTGGTTAAATAAGGTAAACAAGAGAGCAAAGGAGGATGTAGGCTGGGAAGGCAAACTAAGTGTGACAGAAGTGGGCAGCGGGACTCCCAAATTGGATGTCGTGGCCCCCAAACAGTATATGTCACGGCCCCCAAATGGTATATGGAAAATTTTTATTTTTTATTTTGTTATTTATTTATTAAAGATGAGGAAATTTTCTAATGTGACCAGTGTTATCAAAATTAGACTGACCGGTTTGACCGCCAACCGGTCCAAGCACCAGTTCAATTAAGACCAGTCCGGTCAAATGTTAAAAAACCACATGAACTGGATGAACTGCGATTCGATCAGTGATTCGGGGTTCATCCTTAAAATTAAAAAAGGAAATGATGGAAATTCCAAAATTAAAAAAACCTACTTGTGTGCATCATACCCTAATTCGTGAATGAGCCCGTCTTGGCCGACCGCCTTCTACGCCGAAGATAAACCCATCCCATTCCAGCGACTGCCTCTTCGATTCTCCCTCTCTATCTCCGATGGTCATCAACGATAGCTAGCCTTTAGAACAACCCCCCCCCTCCCTCTCTCTCCCTCTTTGTCTCACCAGATGTGACATCTCGTCCTAAGGCACTCCAGTTCCAACATCTAGCCATTGGAAACCCCCCTCCCTCACTCTCCCTCTCCATCTCCGGTCATCAGATCCGACATCTAGTCATCGGAAACCCTCCTCTCTTTCTCTCCATGTCACTCATCCTGCCTCAAAGAAATAAGGGAAGTTTTCCAGCTGTTCTAATCAATGGTAACGGTGGCCATCGATGGCAGTGGCGTCACTTCCAGCTCAGGCATCTCCCACTTCTAACTTTGTCATCCTCATTTGCTATCTCTAGCCTCTCTAGCGTCTGTTTTAACTCTACGCTTCTTTAGATCTGGCATCTCTACATCGACGACAGTGACATCTTCTTCAGCTTCGATGCATTTATTGGTTCCTAACTGAATGGTAGCTCAAGAGGGGGGGGGGGGGGGTTATGATTTTATGATTTGAGCTTCCAAAAATTTTGGCCAATAAGTGAATTTATGTGCTTAGAATAAAAGAGAATAATTTTTAGCATACATACACAGTAATTTTATAGTGGTTCTGCCTTTCCTGGGTTCCTACTCTACTTCTTTGAGTTAGTCTTCTTTATTGAACTCAGGATTTATTATAACACTTGTGAGTTTTACAAGCTCATCAATAACTTACTGGTTTTTCAAGTTCACCAAAAACTCTTACATGTTGGTTTTTAAGCTTACCAACCAACTTACTAGTTTTTCAAAACTAATCAATAACTTTTACAAACAGTTGGTTTCATAGAGCTTACCAACCAACTCTTGGTTTTTCAAAATAAAGTGTGCAATAACAATGCCTTTTATTTTAGTTTGATATGTATGAAAGCTAAGGCTTAATTAAAAGCATAAAGTAAGCAATGAGATCAGATTCAAACTCCTTTTGAAGTTGATATAGATCAGATATTGAGAATTTTGAATGCTTTGGTAGTAACATAGCAACTGGAGTTGAATGATGAAAAGTTGTGAATGCTCTTCTCTTAATCAATAAAAATGATTTTCAATATAATATCTCTTAGTTATTGTAGTTGTTGTCTTAATCCTTTTTATATAGGATTTGAATTTTTAGCCTTGCAACCTTTGGCATCATTTTCAAACAAGTTAGGTAGGTTTGGTGATGACTTTTGTGTATTGTCGAAGTTCAAAAATTCTAAGTAGAATGCTCAGAACTACTGTGCTTTGGTTTACGCCTTAATAGAATTTATGAAGTGGTTTTGTGGAACTTCTGTAGTAATTAAATTTTTGGTAATATTCTTTTCAGATTTTATATCCATTATCTTAATTATTTATGCTTTTCTTGAACATATTTTTAAGAGTGCTTCTGACTTAATTTAGCACATTGATTCTTAGTTTTTGCATGATTCTTAGTTTTTGCACTGCTTCTATGCATCGTGATATGTTTTGCATTACTTCTGTGTAATGTTGTTTTGCTTCTGCATAATTCTCTATCGCTTCATGAATTCTTCTGATATGGTTCTGATTACTTGACTTATCTTTTGGGTTATTTCTGTGTGGCGTAACAACACTTCTGCTTTGTTTCTGAGTAGTGTAGCATTGTCCCTCATTGCTTTTGTGCATTGTATCCATGTTCTGTTTGACTTCTATGTAGCATTTAAAATTTCTTCTTGCATGCTTCTATATAATTGACTTGTCTTCTGTGTTTCTTCTGTATTTCTTCTAATGTTCGATGTTGCTTCATTTTGATTCCGAAGAAGTTCTAGGATGCTTCTGATCTAGTTCTGAGTTGCATCCAGTTGCTTCTGAGTAAATCTAATTTCTTCTTAACTTTTGATCTTTTCATGCTTACCCTCTAAGCAAGTTCTAAAATACTTTTTAGTGGCTTTTGAACATCTTTTTATTTGAGCATTTGTTTATTAATTTCCTTAATCTATTTTTGATATTAATACTATAACACTTAGAAAGTGATTTGCTAGTATATAATCCTTCACTTATTTATCTGTTCATCATTAGAACTAAGTTATTTAATCTCATTCATCATAAAAAATAAGCTTAGTAAAGGGGTTAAACTTAACATTCTCCCCCTTTTTGATGATGATAAAACATTTGAGTGATAACCTTTAAAAAATATTTTAAAATATGCAATGTATTCCTTAGTAGGGGCTCCTATATGGGTAAGCTCCCCTTGACTATGTACTCTAAGTGTTCTAATTTTTCTCTCCCCTTTTGTCATAATAAAAAAGAATGCAATAAAAGAGAATAATTTTATTATCAGGATAAAAATTTATATCATAATAATTACACAATAAAGATTCATCATACAACAGAAAAGACAATTGATACTGAGATAAATCAGATAAGAAATGACTGAAGTCAGAATAAGAAGATGTGAGTTTTAAGTATAGCAATCAATTTCTTGGTTTTCTGGTGTATATGAGAGGAAAGAAATGGGGGTCATTAGAAGAGAGAATAGAAGTCTCTGAGGTTGTGGAGGATGAAGGTTTTGTGTTGGGGATGACTTGGGTTTAGAAATAACTTTCTTGATCTTAGGAGGAAGAGGAGGAGGAATGAAAGTAAGATCTTTTAAAATTGCAATGGGGCGTTCATGAGTGTATGCAGTTGGTCTACATGTTGAAACATACATGAAGTCAATACAATCTCAAAATTCTGGGTCT
The DNA here is from genome assembly GCA_036873735.1 of Pouteria campechiana. Taxonomy (NCBI): domain Eukaryota; kingdom Viridiplantae; phylum Streptophyta; class Magnoliopsida; order Ericales; family Sapotaceae; genus Pouteria; species Pouteria campechiana. The sequence goes on from JAYJMB010017339.1 coordinate 40,646, forward strand.
AGTAGTTCAGGAAAGGTTACAGGAGTCCCTTTTAAGAGGGCTTCTGTATTGACATTCATGCAGGCAATGCATTCCTGATGATGTATGGTTATTCTAGAAAAAGGAGTCTTTTGTGTTCCTTTGGAAGTGGAATCCTTGGCTTCCTCTTTGGTTTGGAAGAGGATGACTAAGATAAGTGTGTAGAAGGTGATGGTTTTGGTGGTGGGTTTGGTTTTGGGACAGCAGGAGCTTTTCTAGTTTTTGTTTAGGTAGAAAGTACCACTCAAGAATTGGTACTGCGATAGGATAATTTTCATATCTAACAATAGCTCTATGAGGATTTGAAAGGTAATCCTCAAGAAAATTTGAAGGGACTTCAGTTGGTGGAACTGATGATGATGGTTGTGTTGGAGGAGGGGAAAAGTGATGTTAGTAGGTTAACTCACAGGTTGAGCAACCTCTAGAATTATAGAAGATGATGATGGATGTGGAATTGAGTGTGAGGTTTAGACATCACAGTGATGGGAGAGCTAGTTCTAACTGGAGAGAAGTGATGTGGAGGTGAAGAATAATGAGTTGGAGGTAAAAAGAAGTAAGTTTGAGGTGGAGAGAAATGAGGTTGATAGGTTTTACCTCTAAATGACTCTGCTAGAGATTGTAGAGAGTTAAGTCTTTGGTCTATCTTATCAGTTCTTAGGATCATGAAACACAGAATGTGAAGATTATGATCCATTCTATTCATTCTAAGGGCTAGAGTAGACATATAATGTTCAATCATTGTTAGTATATCTTCTAGGTACTGTGGTATTATTTGTGTAGTGAGAATTAAAGTGGTTGGTATGGTTGGTTGATAAGGTGGAGGAATGGAGGATTGAGACTGAGTTTGAGAGGGTCTAGAGGGTAAAGCTGCTATACTCTCTTCTCTATCTTCTATTTCTATTTCTTCCTCATTTCTTTCTATGGCTTTGTCTCTGGTTGCTTCTTCCACAATATCTTGCCTTCTTCCTTCTTCTCCAGTTTCTATTCTCTTTATTTGCTCTTCTTTTCTTAGCTTTTGGGAGATTAAGCCCTGTGGAGTCAGCTTGAAGCCAATTCTTTTTACTGTATCCTTATTGATTTCCTCTCTTGCCATATAGTCTTCTCCATCTTCTTTGGAGAGGTCAATATTTGTTGTCTTCATAAGCTTACTCATAACGATCCCATAAGTTAGGTAATACTTGGTGGAAGTCTTTACTAAGTAAAGTTGATCAGCTATGATTTGAGCTAAATCTATCCTTTTCTTATGCTTCAATGCTCATAATATCTTAGCTTCCTTCTCAAAAATCTGATAGTAACTCCTATTTTGGGATGTATGTTGTTGAATATTAGCATATGGGCCAACTTGATATTCAAATTCAGATGATTGGCTTGAAGGTAAGTCACATTTTTGTTAATATCCACTTCAGCCAAATCTGAAAACAATCTTATTCTGTCTGATGGACAATCAATTTCTTGATCTTCTATCTCAGGAATATTGAATGTATTTCATATATTCTCAAAGGATAGATCTATCTCAGTCTTTCCTATCCATGACTTCCTTGTGTTATAATTGAAATTGGTAGTAATGACTTGAATCATTCTATTGTATGTTTTACCCTTATAGCTCATGAAGCTTTCCCATCCTTGGAATCTAATGCAGTTTGTCACTTAAAGTTTTAGGCCATTCTCTCCAAATGCCTCAAAATCAAATGCTCTTCCTTTTACTATTTTCCTACCCTCGAAATGTTCGCTAAACTTAGTATAAGCAGAGGAATTGCTATTGAAGATTACCTTAAGAACGTAATCTTCCATTCTTCTCCTTATTCTTGGTGTTTCTTCTTCTATCATTTCTCTTCTTCGTTCCTCAGAGTTTGACATTTCTATTCACTTGCTAGCCCTTTTTGTCCTCACCATTTGCAGCAACAGATGAAATTTTTTAGCTTAGAATTTCGAACTGGGGAGTTTTCAGAGAACCTGGAGATGGAAAATCTCTAGTATGAATCGAGATGGGAGCAGGTTAATGGAGGGAAAAGTAGATGATCAAAGGAATTTGAATTGCCTCTTTGTGGAATGAGGTCAAAGTTATGAGATAATGGCACAGAGTTTTTGAGCTTAAGGTTTTAGTAGAGAACGGAACTTCTGTTAAAGTGTAACAAAAGTTCTATGTGACATAGAGCTTACATAGAGTTTTTTAGCTAATAGCCTTAGAAGTTCTGTGGGACTTATGCAAAGGTGGAATTTGAGGGGTGAAGTTCTATGTAGAATAGAAGTTCAACAGAACTTCTATGTTAATGATCTCAGAAGTTTTGCATAATGAGTTTTAGGTGTGCAGAAGTACTAGTTTCATCAAACCCGTGTGACAAAAGTTTTGAATAAGTGTTACCGAACTTTTGTGTGATTTCTTTTTATTTTGACAGAGTTTCTATGTTATTTTTGAAGCACTTTAAGAGATGTTCAGAGATTCTGTGTTACTTTTGACATACTTCTGAGTGATGTAACAGAATTTTTGTTATAATTTTTATATATTTTTGGATCAATTTATTTAATATTTATGAGTATTTTTAGGAATTTAATTATGATTAAATATGTATTTCATGAGCATGGATCTATTACACCGAGTTCTCTTCTAATTTCGTAGAATCTATTTTTTTGGAAGAGGTTTTATAAAAATATCTGCTAATTGATTTTTAGTTGGTATATATTCTAAGCAAATATCATGGTTTTGTACATGGTCTTTAATGAAATGATGTCTGACCTCTATGTGTTTAGCTCTTGAATGTAGTACTAAATTCTTTGTTAGATTTATCGTACTATTATTATCACATCTAATAGGAGTATTAGCATAATTTATTCTATAATCATTTAATTATTGTTTCATTTATAAAATTTGTACACAATAACTATATACAGCTATATATTCAACTTCAGCAGTTGATAATGCTACAGAAGTTTGTTTCTTGGAAAACCACAATGAGATCATGCTTTCAAGAAATTAACAACTTCCAGAGGTACTTTTTCTATCTATCTTGTATCCAATAAAGTTTAAGTTAGAGTACCCAACTAATTCGAAGTTTGAACCTTTTGGATACTATAATCCAAGATTTGGAGTATCTAAAAGGTATCTAAATATTCTTTTAATAGCAATTAGATGTGA
>JAYJMB010017350.1:0-43796 GCA_036873735.1 Pouteria campechiana
TAATGTATAGTTTGGGAGGGGATAGAAGATATTCCGTGCTTATAATTGCTATTGTTATTCTTGTGTATGGATGTTTGAATTGAGGGATTGTAGTTATCCCATGAATGTAAATTATAATATATGCATATATGTTATGTATATGTATGATTTGGGATAAGTGATTATCCTAGAGCGTATAGTTTACTTTAGAATATGCAATTAATGTTATATTTTTAATGTTGTGACATGGAAGATGTTATATTAAATTTGAAAATATGTCTATTTGGATTGATGTGTGGGATACCCTATGGAATGAAAATTGTATGGTGGTGAGGTGGATTCATTGTCATCATGATGCAACCGCAGTCCTGTAGGAGCCTGTGGAGTTATAAGGATGTTGTGTGGATGACTAGAGAAATATTGGAGTGAATAATTTTTACTTTTATGAATTATAATGAAAAAAATATATCATAATATGTGATGAATGGTTGTATCTAGGTGGACAGTCACATTTTCAATGGAGACTCTGTCCAATTTTTTGTAGAAATTAGGTCAACAAACAATATATCAAAGCAACCCACCCTGGAGGTGGGAAAATCATGGTTTGATCATGTAGATTTATGGTGTAAAATGGAGTAACGGCCTTGGAGGGTGGGGCATTACAGGAAACTATCCAAACTTTTCTTGGAGAAATCAACAAAATATGGGGCACCATCAGCAAGGATTTTCTCAGCAGGGAATTCAACAATAGGGAATTCAATAGCAAAAGCAAGAAAACACAACAATTTTGGAAACTACTTTAGCTCAGTTGGCCAATACCACAAATAAATTCATGGCCACGACAGACAATTTCATGCACAAGATAAGGACCACTCTGCAAAATCAATCTACGCAGAAAAGAAAATGTGAAGATCAAATGTCTCATATGGCCAACATGTTCAGTAATCACCAACAAGGAAACCTATCGAGCAACACAGAAGTTAACCCAAGAGAACAATGCAAAGTAATCACATTCAGAAGTGGAAAGGAACGGGAACCTTAATGAGAAATGAAAAGGACAAGACATAAAGCCAAGAGCAAGTGGAAGTATTGCCTAAACCACAACTCTACCTCATCAAGATCCCATAGTTTCCATACCATTCCCTCAGCAGCTAAAGAAGAGTAAATTGGATAAACAATTAGCAAAATTTCTGGATGTATTTAAGAAGTTTCACATTAATGATCCATTTGCCGATGCTCTTGCCCAAATGCCAAGTTATGTGAAGTTCATGAAAGACATCTTTTCAAACAAGTGAAAATTGGAAGGGTATGAGATGGTTGCTCTCAATAAAGAATGCAGCACTATTATACAAAGGAAACTGCCTCCAAAGCTCAAAGATCCAGGAAGCTTCAATGTACCATGTGTCTTTGGGAATTTAGTATTTGAAAAGGCACTATGCGATTTGTGAGCCAACATCAATCTAATGCCTTTATCTATTTACAAAAGATTGGGGTTAGGCGAAGCAAGACCCACCACCATCTCTCTTTAGTTGGTAGACAGGTCCATTAAGCAACCAAGAGGTGTTAGTGAAGATGTATTTGTCAAGACTAATAAGTTCATATTTCCTACAAACTTTATGGTGTTAGATAAGGAAGAAGACAAAGATGTCTCTATTATATTAGGAAGACCATTCCTAGTAACTGGGAGAGCATTGATTGATGTGCAAAAAGGTGAATTAAAGCTTCGAGTTCAAGATGATGAAATGATATTCAAAGTATTCAATGCAATCAAATATCTAGTCACAAGTGACAATTGCTTTCAAATAGACACAATGGATACTTTACTACTACAATAGTTTTGAACTTCAGAAGATCCACTGGATACTAGTCTAATTCATCCAAATCCTTTTGATCTTGAAGAAAAATAGATCACATAAATTATTTAGTAGTTAGAATCTTTTAGTCCAAATAACAAAAAATATTTTGAAGCTTTGGGACAGAGCCTTCCTCAATCTGTCCCTTCAATTGAAAAGCCACCATCTCTTAAGCTTAAGTAGTTGCCGGACCATCTGTGATATTCATTTCTTGGAGAGTCTTCTCATTACCAATGATAATTTCTTCAAGCTTCTTTAGAGAGGAAGAAGATAAGTTACTATAAGTTCTTAGAAGATACAAATCACCAATTAGATGGTCTATCTCCAATTTGAAGGGAATCAATCCAGCCTATGCATGCATTGGATATTGATGTAGGATAATTGTAGACCATCTAGAGAAGCTCAAAGAAGATTGAACCCAACTATGAAGGAAGTGGTTCGCAAAGAGGTGCTCAAATGGCTTGATGCAGGTGTTATCTATCCTATCTCCGATAGTTCGTAGGTCAGCGCTATGCAAGTAGTCCTAAAGAAAGGTGGAATGACCATGGTGAGGAATGACAACAATGAATTAATTCCATTAAGAATTGTCACGGGATGGAGAATATGCATTGATTACAGGAAATTAAATATTGCAGCAAGAAAAGATCACTTTTCATTTCCACTTATTGATCAAATGCTAGATAGCTAGTCGATTTTGATGATTATTGCTTTTTGGATGGCTATTTAATATAAAATCAAATAGCCATTGCTCTAGAAGACCAAGAAAAGACTACATACAGTTCTCCATATGGCACATTTGCTTTTGGAAGAATGCCTTTGGTCTTTGCAATGCCCCAACTACTTTTCAGAGATGTATGATGGCTCTATTTTTTAACATCGTAGAGAAAATCATCAAAGTTTTCATGGATGATTTATCTGTGTTTTGAGAAACTTCTGATCATTATCTTCAAAATTTGGAATTGGGTTTAAAAAGATGTAAAGAAATAAACTTAGTGTTGAATTGGGAAAAATGCCATTTCATGTTGAAGGAAGGCATGGTTTTAGGACATCGAATTTCATGTAAGGGAATTGAAGTTGATTGAGCCAAGGTGGATATAATAGAAAAACTCCCACCACCAAATTTTGTTAAAGGAATTTAGAGTTTTCTTGGCCATGTGCGATTTTACAAAAGGTTCATTAAAGACTTCTCAAAATCTCAAAGCCACCTTCTAATCTGCTTGTGCAAGGTATAGCCTTTGATTTCAATGAAGATTACATGAAGGGGTTTAATATTCTCAAGGAAAAGCTTGTCTCAGCACCTATTGTAGTTGCACCAAAGTGGGAAAAATTGTTTGAGTTAATGTGTGATACAAGTGACTATGTTGTTGGAGTGGTTCTAGGACAACGAAAGAACAAGAATTATGCAATTGTCTTGTCTTTGATAAGTTCAAATCATATCTCATTGGTAATAAAGTAATTGTGTTTACTGATCACTCTACAATCAAATACCTGATGGTTAAGGAGTTGATTGCAATTGTCCTTGCCTTTGATAAGTTCATATCATATCTCATTAGTAATAAAGTAATTGTTTTTACTGATCACTCTGCAACCAAATACCTTATGGCTAAGAAGGATGCAAAGCCACGACTCATCTGGTAGGTGCTTCTACTTTAATAATTTGACTTGAAAATTAGAGATAAGAAATGCACAAAAAATCTTATAGCAATCATCTGTCACGGATGGAATTAAAAGAAGAAAAAGAATTGAAAAAGCATCCCATTGGTGATCAATTCCTTGATGAATGATTTTTTTTATCACTTCAGCAAAATCTTCTCCATGGTATGCAGAATTTATGAATTTTCTTACAGGGAAGATCATGCTAAGTGATTTGTCTTTTCATCAAGAGAAGAAATTCTTATCTAATGTCAAACATTATTACTGAGAAGATCTAATTCTTTACAAGCACTATGCTGATCAAGTCATAAGAAGATGCATACTAGAGGAAGAAATGGAGGATATTCTTAAGCATCGCCATTTGCTTGAGTGTGGAGGTCACTTTGGAGGAAATTGGACAAATACAAACATGTTATATTCTAGTTTCTACTATCCCACATTGTTTAAGTATGTTCATACTTTTCTCATTGCATGGGACCAATGTCAAAGGACTAGGAACATCTCAAGAAGAAATGAAATGCCCTTGAAAAATATTTTGGAAATTGAGCTCTTCGATGTGTGGGGCATTGATTTCATGGGTCCATTCCCTTCTTCATACAACAATAAGTACATCCTCCTTATAGTGGACTATGTATCAAATGGGGTGTAGGACTTTGCTACTCACACTAATGATAGGAAAGTGGTGATGAATTTTCTTTGGAAAAATATCTTCACTAGATTTGGGACTCCACAAGCTATTGTCAACGATGAACTAAGTCACTTCTACAATAGACAATTGGAAATGATTCTATCAAAATATGGAGTCAGGCTTAAAATAGCAGAAATTTGAAATGATTCTACCTTATCACCCTCAAACAAATGGCCAAGCATAAATTTCAAACAAGGAAGTCAAGCTAATTCTAGAGAAAACAGTGCAAAATTCCCACAAGGATTGGTCTAAGAAGCTAGATGATGCACTATGGGCATATTGGACTGCTTTCAAGAGACCTATAGGAATGTTGCCCTATAGGTTGGTCTATGGAAAGGCTTACCACCTTCCTATGGAATTGGAACATTGGGCATACTGGGCAATGAAAAAATTGAACATGGATATGGATGCAACCAAGGAGAAGTGATTTTTGCAAATCAATGAACTAGATGAATTCCGCAATGATGCATATGAAAATGCAAAAATTTACAAGGAGCCAACCAAGGCATGGTGTGAGAAGCACATTCAGTGAAAAGAGTTTTTTCCAAGTAAGAAAGTGTTGCTATACAATTCTAGCCTTTGGTTGTTCCCTAGAAAACTTAGATCAAAGTGGTCAAGCCCATTCACAGTCACAAAAGTGATTCCTTATGGCATTATGGAGCTTCTTCATGAAGAGAAAGGAATGTTTAAAGTTACTGGATAACACTTGATGCCATACTATTGAGGGAGCTGTTGATCACCTCAAGACAATCATCAAGCTTAATTGACATTGACAGAGAAAGAGTCTAGTTGATGACTATAATGTAAGCACTTCTTAAGAGGCAACCTAAGTTTTTGAACCTTTTTATGTTTCAATTTGCATCAGTTAGTTTGTTAATTGCATCTTCAATAAAAGTATTTTTTCTTTTAGCATTAGTTTTAGTTGGCCAATTTTTCAGCTTGAACATGCATTAGTTAGTTACCTTCACTCATGCTAAGATGCATTATTTTTTTAAAAAAAATTTAGGTGAAGCACATTATGGAAGAATTCTAATCATCAAGGGGTTGCTAAATTTCATCAAGTCTAAACACTCTTTTGGAGTCAATATGAATCAAGATGATATGTTGTTTTCATGAAGACAATAATTCAATGGAGACAAAGGGGGCACATGGATCACAAAGTGGAGGCAGTAAAGCAATACCGCGACATCCAATTTTGATGCCACTACACTCCAGTTGTAGCATCAATTTAATTTGGTATGAACCAAGTGATTCTAGCAACTCAGTGTCGCAACATGCACTTCCAATGTTGCGACATCCATTTGAACTACACGTGCAATAAGTTTTCAATGTCGTGGCATGCATTTCTAGTGTCGCGACATCAATGTGATTTGCCATGAGTTACAAGCCTTCTAGCAAGTCAGTGTCGTGACACTGAAAAACAATGTTGCGACATTCAATTGGTACAAGAACAACAAGTGAAATCAGAAAACAAATGTCATGGCATCCAATTTTCATGTCATGACACTCACATTATGTGTCCAAAGAGCCACCCAAACAGCATGTGGATGCCGCGGTGCCGAAACATTGCCCAACCCATTTTCAAATATAACACCTCCCCCTTTCTTTGCCTATTGGGAATGGTTAATTTATAATTGTGAGACATCATTTCCTTTCCAAGCGTTCTTACAACCCCTCCTCTGTCTCGAAATTCCACACACCTCCCCCTACATTTCAAAACATTGCACCCCTAACTTCAACCCTCCCTCACTCTTGCAGATTCATAGCCTTTTTCTCCTTCATCTTCAATCCAAGGACATGGGAAGACAAGGGTTTCAAGGTTAGTTTGAAATTTTTGTGCAAGCATGGATGTCACGTAAGTTTCTTCCCAATTACATGTTGTTTGTGTTGCAAAAACTCCCTCTTGATGGAAATTGAAAGAAACGAGAAATAAACATTATGTTATGGAGTAAAGGCTCACATATGCACATCAATTGTTTGAAGATATGCCTCTGTGAAAATCAAGTTCGTTGCATACAAGCATTTGGGGCATTTTGTGTTAGAAATTTGTTGTTGCTCAGAGTGAATGGAATGATTGTAGATCGAGGGTGAAGTGGACTTTGTCTTGCATGTGATGTGCTATCAATTGTGAAGGAAAAATTATTATTTTGAGCTAAGAACTTGCTACACACCAACTGTTTGATAAATGGCTCAAAAGAAATAGAGAATGAATCCGTCCCAAAGTGCATCAATACAACCCACATTTGTAAGTGTAGTAGCTATAGAGAGGTACCAAAACTCAATTGTGGGCAAGAAATGCATCCAAGAGAGGGGTTTTCATAACCCAATAAAATGTATTAAAGAAATTATAAAGGAAAGATGCTAGGAGGAATTTGCCAAGCAACCAAATGTAGCCCTTATTTCGGTCACAAGTGAATTCTATGCTAATGCAAGGGAACACAAAAATTTGAAGGCATTAGTAAGGGGCAAGTGGGTTCCCTTTGATAGCCACATGACCAATCAAAGCTATCAATTGCCCAATTTGCCTAAAGATGATTATTCTTAGTTAAAAGAGTAGGGGGTAGATTTTTTTGACATCCTCAACTTCCTTGCATAGCCAAGCACTAGGTGAAAGACATCAAAAAATGTAGTGCACATTTTTCCTCAATCGATGCTACACAAAGTGAGTAAAGTATGGCACTAAATTTCTGTGAGGCTAATGCCTTCATATCATTTTTCCAAAGTTTCAAGGGAAAGAGCACTCTTAAATTATGCTATATAAACTGAATTATCCATTGATGTGGGGAAGATTGCGTTGGTTCCCAAAGTATGGCTTAAATCAAGAGGGGAGGGGTGAATTGGGTGTCTAAAAATTCATTGCTTAACCCCTATTGAAACATTTTCCTCTTTTCGTGATTGTGTGTGGTGCATTATAAGATAGAATAATAAAAACAATGAAGTGTATAAAGGATAAAACAAGTAGGCAAACACACACATCGACAACATAATTTTTATAGTAGTTCGGGAACCCCATCCCTCCACTCTTCCAAGGGCACACACTTATTGTGGCTTGGGTTCCACTATATCTCATATAATGGAAATTCAAAAGTACTCCTAGCATTCTTCTAGATTTTAGGTCGAAGGGGCGTAATAGTGTTCCCAACACTCTTCTGATTTTCATGAGCTTACCAGGAAACTCACTAGTTTTGAAAATCACCAACAAACTTGATAGTTTTCTAGAGATCACCACTAACTCTCTGGTTTTCAGATTAACCAGAAAACTAATATACTTTATAAAGTGTTAAAATAAATCACAGAAGAAGATGAAATCTTTTACAACTCTAATAATACAAAAAGGATCTTCCCATGATGCAAGGATAATGGCCATTAAGAATATGAAGGTTTAAGCTCAAGGAAGATAGATAACAGTTTAAGCTCTTTGTCATAGGTGGAAGGATTTGCATAAGGTTAAGCTTATTTGAAATGTCTTCCTTCACCACCTTTGAATCATCTCATCTCTTTTCCTTAAATAGCTCTCTTGAAAACTTGACCATTGGAGGAAGATGATCTTCATTGAATGCAAAGATGAATGTAGATGAGTAGGAAATAAATGTAGAAGACCGCTTTGATAATCTCTCATTTAAAAATATTATCTTCTAATTAATTTCCATATGCTTAGAGCCATTCTGCAGTGTCGACCTTGGCATAGAAGAAGATAAATAGCTGGTTCAGGCAACTGACGAATGAGGAGATGCTGCAGCTCTAACTTGTTTTACGATTTTGGAAAGAAGATAATAAATTTTGATAGATTCAACTACTCCACTTTGATTGATGCTTTAATGCATTTGTCTATAGTTAGTGTTAGACAAAGTCTCTTTCTAGCTGAACAAATTCTCTTCGTCTCTTACTTTATCCATAGTTGATTCCAGAAGAAGTTGTGCTTCTTCATTTTTAGACAGATGTGTTTTCCTCTCTAAAATTCTTCTATCTCCTGCCTTTTCATTATTTCTTGAGATTTTGCATAGAGTATTTAGATTGACATCTTTGAGCATTTATCAAAATCTCTATAACTTAAACTCTCTAAAATGTGGCAGATGATTAGAGAAAATATCTACAGTCTTGCACTTGGCAAATTGAATGGGTTATTAATGTTTGATTATTGTTTAGTACATAGAAATTTCAAGCATTTCGTTTTCCTTTAATGGATTGTCTATTTTTATAGTCTAGAAAGTTTGTGGACCACGTGGAAGAATATTGTTGCATGATAAGCTGCTGCATAGTGTTGAATTTCTAATATTTGAAAACAATGAATTTTCATTATAGCAAGTTACTATAGCACGTTAGTGTAGTAATGGTATTGTAGTATATCACTATAGCATTGTTTTATCTGAAGTAAGTAACAGATGAATTAGCTAGCTTTATCTGCTGGTACTTTAGTAGGTTACTATAGCGAATTACTGTAGTAGTGGTTCATCTATTATTTGTCTAAAGTATCAGACGAATATCTATTTGTTGGTAATGTAGAAGTGTTACTAAAGCAGATTACTATAGCACCACACCGCTTTGTCTATTACTTCATCTACTGGTCACCTTAAGCTTTGTCTGTTGCATTATGGCAAGTTATTGTAGCCAATCATTGTAGTAATTCGCCAGTTGCTTTGCCTGATGGTTATTATAGCATATCACTGTAGCAATTCGCCTACTGCTTTGCCTGATGGTTATTATCACATATCATTGTAGCAATTCCACTTCACCTATCACTGCAGCAGCACTGTAGCAAAAGAATTGTAGCAAAATTACTATAGCAGCGCACTTGCACTTGGAAATTTTGTACCTTTGCCACATTGTTAGCTTGATATTTTTCATTGCAAATCATAATATAATTATCCATATGTAATTTGCATAAGTTAATGGATATGTACTTTAAATCTTGATTTTGTACTTATAAGCACATTTAAGCATAATTTCTTTTTTATGTATAGAAAAGAATATCTTCTATAGAGCACACTTATCAAAACATGTTTATCCCCACATGATTTTCACAAGTTTTAGAACATGGATAAATACCATATTATTTTTCTAATGAAAGCTTAAAGTGATAACTTCATTAAGCATATGATATATTTATGATCCAATATATAATAAACAACGTTAATGCACTGTAGATCATAATGAATTCTTCATTCTCTAAAACAATTTATGTAATATGCTTGCATTCAAAATGTTGTAATAATGAATATTCATACCAAGTATATTTGTCTTCATTTCGGCTTCTTAGACTAAAATTTGTTGACATGAATGCATGGTTTTGATGACAAACAAATCTTGATTAAAGATTATGTACTAATGATTGCTATCAAGTTTTTAGCATGCAGAATCAAGTTACAAGTATTAAAGAAAAATGAGCATAGGAAACATATTCCATGACGACAAGGCCTGAACAAGTAAAGAAGCAAAAAATGAATTGCTATAATAGACAAAGCACAAAGGACTCAACTATTTCCATTCATTTGCCAAAATGGAAAACTACATCTGATGGATGTCGGACAATCAGTCTACAATAGAGTTCGTCGACTACAAGCAAGCCGTAGTTCTTGCCATTGGTCGTCTGATGAGAACAGGCAAAGTGGAGAAGTAAGAATTGTATGAGAAAGCAAAAGCTTTGTTTATCTCAAGAGAACCAATGATCGTATGATGTCAACTGACAAAGCAAAGTGCAAAGCAAGAGATTCATAAGTGATTGTTAGTTGTTAACAGACAAGCAGAGAAATATTCCATCAGACGAAGTCATGAAGAAAACCCATTGGCAAATCAACACTTTGTTTGTTACTTAGAATAGACAAACCCAATAGACGAAGCTATGAAGCAACAAGACATTTATGCCTCTACAGTGCAACAGATGAAGTGCTTAAACGATGAAGCTTGTCTAGTAATAATGGAAAGAATAATCCATCTGTCACTTACAAAGATAAAGGAACTTTGTCTTATGAACAGCTGGATAGATACTTCATCTATCAAAAGTAAAATATGAGCAACAGTCAGAAAGAACCATTAGTCTTTGCCCAACATTAATGATGATACTTCTATATTGGTGAAAGTAGTAGCCAATGTAGTAATACCTTAATGAGAACTTCTTGAGAAAATTAAAATCATCTTCTCCAAAGTCGGCGCTGTAAGCATTACAACATACGAGGAATATGTAGAAGCCAAAAGATACAAAATGCTCCAATCAGATTATCTTCTATCATTAATAGAGCTCAGTTACCAATAATGACTAGAATTCAAAGCAGTTATAAATAAAGCATCGTTGGAGCAGAAGGAAGTAACGAAGCAATTGAGAAAATCATTCAAGCCTTTTTGAGAGGATTAACTAATCTGAGCTAAACCTTCTGCAATCATTCAAAAATCAAGAGCCTTGCATTTAAACCTTCCTCGGCATGCCTTAAAGGCTCTCAAATATCATTGGGAAGATCATTTACTTTTGCATTCAACTTTCAGAAAACTTCCCCTGTGCTTATTGTGAAAATCCCTATGCTTAAACTTCTGATATTCATTTCTTGTTCCTTGAGCTAGTGATTATGGCTAGACTCAAGAAGAGTTGTAACTGTCAGAGTGTAGATAAGAGCTATTTGTTTATGCCCCCTAGAGCTATAATCTAGAAGAGTGTCAGGGACACTTGTTTATGCCCTGTTGGAGCTGAAATCCAAAAGTGTCAAGGACACTTGTTTATGCCTCCTTGAGCTATAATCTAGAAGATTGTCGGGGAAACTATTGTATTTCTACTATTGGGAATAATGGAACCCAAGACACTAAGAGAAAAGTAATCTTGGAAGAGTGAAGTAGAGTGTTTACTCAAACCACTATAAAAATCATTATCTTATTTATTTTGTGTTTGAGTGAATGATTGCTAGAGGGAAAAGTAATCCTAAAGGGGTTGAGAAATAGTTTTTAAGTACCCAATTCGTCCCTCCCCTCTTGGGTTTTAGCCTAACCTATGGCACCAACAAGTGGTATTAGAGCAGACTACATAAACACTTGTAGTGATCCAATGGCTAAACCATCATCCTCATTATAAATATTCACCGAGGGACAATTATCTTCCTGACCACCAATATTGGATGGAACTAACTTTGCTTACTGGAAGTTAAGGATGAAGCAATTTATTATAGCTAATGATATGGAATCTTAGAAGGCTATTAAAGTTGGAATTACTCTTCCCACTACTAAAGTAGATCCATAGACCAAAGAGTAAGCCACCTCAATCCAAAATAATGCATAAGCTATAAACTCTTTATTTTGCGGTCTATCCTCATCTGACTTTGATAGAGTATCCTCTTGCACTACTGCAAAAGGTATATGAGATAAATTAGTGTCTATTTATGAAGGTTTCTCATAAGTCAAGGGAACCAGAAGAAATATGTTAATAGGAGAACTAGAAAATTTTAGGATGAAGGAAGGAGAAAGTATATCTAAAATATATGCTCATTTTTCTAAAGTTACTAATGCTTTGAAATGATTGGAAAAAGAAGTTACAAATTCTGAATAGGTGATGAAAATTCTAAGGGTGCTACCAGAATCATGGAACCAGAAGATCACAGCAACAGAGGAGGCAAAAGATCTGAATACTCTTCTGGTGGATGATCTTATCAACTCATTAATATCACATGAGCTAATAAAAAAAAGAGAGGAGCCAATAAAGTCAAAAAAAAGTATTTCTCTAAAAGTAACCAAGGAGTGCAATAGTGATCAGGCATTACAATCTGAAGATGATATGGCTATGTTGGTCAGGAATTTCAGAAGGTTTGCAAGAAGTAGCAGAGGCAATTCTTCAAGCAGACAGCCTAGACAACATAAGAAATTGGCTGAAATAGAAGAATCTCCCCACGTGCTATAGATAAGGAGGGATCAAACATATGTTATTAGAGTGTCCCAAAGAAGAAAAAGTAAACATGAATGAGAAGAATGATAGAAAAGAAAAGAAATACTTCAAGAAGTCTTCAAGAAACTAGGCCAGAGGAATGTATGTGAATATGAAGACTCATCTGCAACAAGCTTAAGTGAGAAAGATAACAATGAAGTTGGACATCTTGCAAGAATATGTTGCATGGCCCAGATAAAGAATGAATCGATAGATTGAATCAACATCAAAGAATGATGCACAATGGACCTAGAAACAAAGGTAAACTCTTACTATTCTTACAGTTTTGACTCTTCAAGCTCAAATAGCACTTGTGTTAAATGCAAAACATTTGATGAGTTACAATAATCATATGACTCTCTCTTCAGCAAATTTGAATTACTCAGTCAAAAATTTATTCAAAAAAAAAAGATACTTTGATGTAACTGTCAAAATAAATTTTGTTCTGGTAGAAAGAAATTTGTCTCTACAAAAGGAAGTTAGAGATCTAAAGAAAGGGATAGAATTTTTAAATAATATGCTAAATAAATTCTCCAATCCAGGAGAGTCTAGGGCCAAATTTATGAGAATGATTGATCAAACCAGCAAAAAAGGACTTGGTTGTGAACAATCAAATGATGAAAATTTATAAAAATTTGCTAGATGGTCCAAGGGAATGAATCTCACAAAAGAAAGAGAGAACTATCCAAACATTAGAAGACTCATGAATTATCCCTGGATAAACAAAACAATGGAATATGTTGCATCTGTTGGAGTCCCAAATATTTGCTATTTCTACAATAAATTTGGACATAAAGTGTTTGATTGCTATGCTTAAAAGATGCAAGCAAAAGGTGCTAAGATGAGATAGAAATGCAAGGATTAAGCACACACACCTATACCACAAATATTTCCACTAACATCATTGGACCCAATACTTTGGTACCAACAAGCTATAAGAAGAAATTTGCTTTGAATATAGGTAAATCTCAAAGCTACAATAGGAAATTCATGGTTCATCGATAATGGTTGTTCAAGACATATGATTGGGAAGAAAACGATATTCAAAGAATTAAAGCCAATGGGTGGAGGAAGAGTAGCATTCGACAACAATGATAAAGGTCTCGTCAAGGGAATAAATAAAATTTATGGCTCATTCAATGCATGCATAGTGGATGTATTATATGTAGAAGGACTCAAGCACAATCTACTAAGCATCAGTCAATTATGTGACAAGGGTTACAAAGTTGTGTTTAAACCATCTACATATATTGTATTCAGTAGAGACAATGATCTACTATTTAGCAGAAAAAGGCATGAAAATATTTATCTAGTACAACTAGATGATATAATTGAAAAATGCTAAATTACAATCAAGGATGATCCATGGGTATAGCACAAAAAGATGGGACATATCAATCTGTCAAATATCAAGTCTTTGTGGAAAAAGGATCCCGTGATTGGTCTACCAAAATCAAACTATGACAAAAATCAACTATGCAAATCTTATCAACTGTCAAAACAGACCAAAGTATCCTTCCATTCTAAGAATGAAGTATCAACTTCCAAACCTCTAGAACTATTATATGTGGATTTATTTGGACCATTAGACATAGTCACACTTAGAGAAAAAAAGATATATATATGTTATAATGGATGACTAGATTTACATGGGTTATTCTCTTGACTAGCAAAGATTTTCAATATTTTACACTTTTTCAAAGCTAGTCCAAAATGAGAAACAAATATCTATTATATCCATCTGCAGTGATCATGGTGGTGAATTCAAAAATAGAAGATTCATTGATTTTTGTGATGAAAAAGGAACTCATTATAGTTTCTCATCTCCTAGAACTCCTGAACAAAATGGAGTTGTGAAAAGAAAGAATCGAACAGTTTAGGAAATGGCAAAAACCATGCTAAATGAAAGTAAATTATCCAAAAAATTCTAGGGAGAAGCAGTTAGGACTTCTTGCCACATGCTGAATAGGGCTACCATAAGAGCTATCTTAAAGAAAACTCCATATGAACTTTGGAAAGGAAGGAAACCAAACATCTCATATTTCCATCCTTTTGGATGCTTATGCTATATGCTGAATAATGGAAAAGATAACCTTGGAAAGTTTGATCCAAAGAGCGATGAAGCTATCTTTCTTGGATACTCTTCCAACAGTAGAGCATTTAGAGTATACATTAAGAAAACACGGGTTGTAGAAGAGGCTATACATGTTAAATTGGATGAAGCACATATAACCCTGAGAAAGGAGAGTGATAGGGATATAGATGAAGTTGCAACAAATATTAAGAAACTCAAATTGAAGAATTAAGAGAATGGCACCAATAGTGAGGACATACAAAGTTTAAAAAATGAAGAGGAGGTAAGAAAAGGTAATGTTCCCTATCAACCTCTTACTGATTTAAAATTTGTTACTGCTCATCTTAGAAAGCAAATAATAGGAAATGTATATCACAGTGTCAAAACAAGGTTTATGCAAAATATCTGTGGACATTATACCTTCATATCTACAATAGAACCAACTAACATTGATCAAGCCTTGAATGATGAAAGTTGGATTATAGCAATGCAAGAAGAATTAAACCAGTTTCAGAGAAACAAAGTATGGAAATTAGTTCCAAAACTAAAGGATGTTGATGTAATCAGAACTAAATGGGTATTTAGAAACAAACAAGGGGAAAGTGGGTTAGTTGTAAGAAACAAGGTACAATTAGTTGGTCAGGGGTACTCCCAAGAAGAAGGAATTGATTTTGAAGAATCATATGCCCCTATAGCTAGATTGGAAGCCATTAGAATGTTGCTCACTTTTGCATCTCATAAAGACTTTAATTTATTTTAGATGGAGGTAAAGAGCACATTTCTAAATGGATATCTAAGTGAAGAAGTGTATGTAGATCAACCTCCTAGTTTTGAGAATGAAGATCAACCTGATCATGTCTATAAGCTCACCAATGCATTATATGGTTTAACACAAGCTCCAAGAGCTTAGTATGAAAAGTTGAGCAAATTCTTAAGTGATCATGAATTCAAGAGAAGAAAGGTTGACACTGCTTTATTTATCAAAAAGTTTTGACAAAGATATCTTAATAGTTCAAATTTATGTGAACGACATTATATTTGGAGCTACTAATGAAAAACTCTGTCAAAATTTCTTAAAGATCATGCGGGCTGAATTTGAAATGAGTTTGATTGGAGAATTAAATTATTTCCTTGGATTGCAAATCAAACAAAGAAATGATGAAAATTATATTTGCTAATTCAAATATACAAAAGAGATGGTAAAGAAGTTCAAAATAGAAGAAGTTAAGGCAACAAGCACTCCAATGAGCACATCAACAAGGCTTTACAAGGATGAAGAAGGTAAACTTGTAGACTAAAAATAATATAGAAGTATGATTAGATCTCTTCTCTACTTTACTACATCTAGACCAGATATTCTATTTAGTGTATTTCAATGTAGATTTCAGTCCAGTCCTAAAGAATCTCATCTTATTGTAGTAAAATGAATTTTTAAGAATCTAGTTGACACACCAAATCTAGGACTTTATTATCCCAATGGAATAGATTTTGAGCTTATCGGATATTTGATGTTGATTTTAGAGGATATAAAGTTATAGAAGAAGTACTAGTGGAACCTGCCAATTCCAAGGAAATAGTTTAGTATCATGCTTCTCTAGAAAATAGATTAGTGTTGCTCTCTCTACAGCAGAAGCTAAATATATAGTAGTTGGAAGTTGTTGTGCTCAATTGCTATGGATGAAACAATAGCTTCTTGAGTATGGACTAAGCTATAAAGACATGCCTATTAAATGTGATAACACTAGTGCTATATGCTTAACAAAGAACCCTATTTTACATTCCAGAACTAAGCCTATAGAAATCAAGAACCACTTTATTAGAGATCATGTTGAGAAACATGATATATGTCTAGAATATGTGCCCACAAATGCTCAACTAGCTCATATTTTAACTAAGCCACTATCATTAGACACCTTCTGCAACATTAGAGGAGAATTAGGTATGACTAATGTGAGGATATGAATGAAATCTCTAATGTTATTGTGCTTAAGATATTTGTATAAAGTGCTCTAGTCGCACTTCATCTAAAGATTGATTCCCGAGGTTGAGTACACCTTATTTTCTTGTTAGAATTAACTTATAGCTATGGTTATCACATTCAATTCTATTTAATCCCTGAATCACAATCTTTCTCTATACCAAAATAATGAAGAAACTCGGGGCAAGATCCTTAAAAGGAAAATCTAGTAGGAAGACCACCGAATGGTGGAAATTGAAACACTAAAGGAAGCTCTCTCACTTTTCTTGCTGGAATGATATTATTTCTATTCATAACAATGCTCCAGATCATCTTCACTAAGAGAAGCATTTCTCTTCAAGATGTGGCTTTCAAATTTATAATTCATATCTTAGCCACTTTTGCCCATGGATCCAACCTCCTCATTAGTCTAGGGCCTTGAAGAGAAGGGAAAGGAAGCTCCAATAGTTTCATTATCACGTCCTTTCCCTCTTCCCTTCCTTGAAACTTTGTATCACCCACTATGATGCAAAGTTCTCCTCTCCATGCCCTCCACCTTGTCTGCAGCCTCACACACAACCTCTTGTGCTCTTTACATGTAGGTTGAGTGTTTATCTTCTTGTCATCATTATGTAGCTTTGTTTATACTAAAATGAAATAAAGTATCTTCATTATTCTCTAGCTACATCTACTTGTGTGTGTATCTTACTAGGAGGACGTACATCTTTTTGCTTATGACAAAAAGGGGGAGAATGAACATGCAAATGATCTCAAATAGGAAATAGAGAATGAATATGCAAATTATCTCAAACAAGAAATATAACCTACATAAACATTTAATAACTTAGGGGGAGAGTAGATTCCAAAATATAAACTGCATAAATAGTTAATAACTCAAGGGGAGAATCTATATAAAATAAGATAAGGAAACATCAGACGATGACAACTTGTGAAATGTTTAAACATTACAAACATTTTTATTTGCATAAATTCAGACAGAGATTATCTCTTATGAGATAATTTTTAATCAAGTTTTGTCATCATCAAAAAAGGAAAGAATGTTGACATGAATGCATAGTTTTGATGACTAACAAAACTTGATTAAAGATTATGTACTAATGGTTGTTATCAAGTTTTTAGCATGCAAAATCAAGTTGCAGATATTAAAGAAAAATAAGCACAGGAAACATATTCCATGGCGACAAGGCCTAAACAAGTAAAGAAGCAAAAGATGAATTGCTGTAATAGACAAAGCATGAAGGACTCTACTATTTTCATTTATCTATCAAAATAGAAAACTACATCTAACAGATGCGGGACAATCTATCTATAAAAGAGTTCGTCTACTATAAGAAAGCTGCAGTTCTTACCAGTGGTCATCTGATGAGAATAGACAAGTGGAGAAGCAAGAATCATGTGGGAAAGTAGCAACTTTGTCTTTCTTAAGAGAACCAATGATTGTCTGATGTCGATAGACAAAACAGAGAGAAAAGTAAGAGATTCATAAGTGATTGTCTGTTGTTAACAGACAAAGCAAAGAAATATTTCATCAGACGAAGGCGTGAAGAAAACCTATCGACAAATCAACACTTTATCTATTACTTACAAAAGACAAACCCAATAGATAAAGCTATAAAGCAACAAGACATTTATGCCTCTACGGTGCATCAGACAAAGTGCTTGAACGATAAAGTTCATCTGGTAGCAATGGAAAGAATGAACAAAGATGAAGGAACTTTGTCTTATGAACCGCTGGACAGATACTTCATTTATGAAAAGTAAAAGATGAGCAATAGTAAGAATAAACTGTTGGTCTTTGCCCAGCATTAATGATGATACATCTATATTGGTGAAAGTAGCAGCCAATGCAGTAATACCTAGACCAAAACTTCTTGAGAAACCTAAAATCATCTTCTCCAAGGTCAGAGATGCAGGCATTACAACATATGAGGAATATGCAGAAGCCAAAAGATTCAAAATGCACCAATCAAATTGTCTTTTGCCATTAATGGAGCTCAGCTACCACTAATGATTAGAATTCAAAGTAGCTATAAATAAAGCATCATTAGAGTAGAAGGATGTAATGAAGTAATTGAGAAAATCATTCAAGCCTTCCTAAGAGCATTAACTAATCTGAGCTAAACCTTCTACAATCTTTCAAGAATCAAGAGACTTGCATTCAAACCTTCCTCAACATTCCTTGAAGGCTTTCAACTACCATTGGGAAGATCATTTACTTCTACATTCAACTTTTAGAAAACTTCCCCTATGCTTATTATGAAAATCCTTGTGCTTAAACTTCTGATATTCATTTCTTGTTCCTTAAACTAGTGATTGTGACTAGACTCAAGAAGAGTTGTAATTGTCAAAGTGTAGATAAGAGCTATTTGTTTACGCTTCCTAGAGCTATAATCTAGAAGAGTGTCGGAGATACTTATTTTCGCCCCCCTGGAGCTAGAATACTAAAGAGTGTCGAAGACACTTGTTTACGCCCCCCTGGAGCTAGAGTACTAAAGAGTGTCAGAGACTCTTGTTTACGCCTCCTAGAGTTATAATCTAGAAGAGTATCATGGACACTATTATATTTCTACTATTAGGAATAGTGGAACTCAAGACACCGAGAGAAAAGTGATCTTGGAAGAGTGGAGTATAGTGTTTACTTGAACCACTATAAAAATCATTGTCTTATTTATTTTGTGTTCAAGTGAATGATTATTAGAGGGAAAAGTAATCCTAAAGGGGTTGAGAAATCATTTTTAAGTACCCAATTCACCCCTCCCCTCTTGGGTTTTAGCCTAACCTATGGGACCAACAAAATTCTCATTAGCATCAAGCCTTAAGATAAGTTTCATTGTCATCAAAATCATATAATAATCCCAATAATTATAGAAGCTTCCATTCTGACCATGGCAAAGGGGTTGATGCCATGAGGATTTGGTCACCTCTCCCTAATACATGATCTATGCTTAAAGGAAGGAGTGCTGACTAGTCCATCCGAAAAAATTTAGCATCCCAAACCTCCTAGTACTCTAGACATGATGATGAGATTGGCCAAATCAAGGGTCTCCAATGCTAAGGATATCCTAGGTCCCAGCATAGCACACCTCATCAGTTCGCAACCAAGTACATCAAGGCGGACAGGAAGCTCACAATCTATTAACTATATCGTTGAAATTTCAGACTTCGTGATGAAGTTCAACTAATCAACAAGTGACTTTATTATTATTTTGCCAGACAGGAGCACCTGTCTGGTTACATGATGCAAGTCCACACCGCTTTGGCTTCAGTGACTCAATCTGGTAATCCGATCTAGCTTCCTCAACCTCTGGTATTTCCCTTTTACCCATTTGCGGCTACCATTGAGAATGCAAATGAAGAGGAGAATGAAGATGAAGAGGATGATGAAGATGAAGAGGAAGAGGAAGATGAAGATGACATTGATGATGAGGATTTAGTTATTTAGGGAAGTCCTTGCACTCACATTTCACTCTTACATAAAGTACAATGTTGTTTTGAGTTTGTGGTTGGTGGTTTCTTATTTCTCTTTGCATTGTTATCTGTTTAGTTTATTTAGGTTTTTGTTGTGACCTTTATGTGTTTGATCTAAATGTAGTTTCTTTTGGAGTTCCTAGCTTGTGTTGTTTATTTTATATTTTCCATAGATATATAAATATATAAAAAGAAAAAGAAAAAAGTTGGCTCTACTGTATAAGATCAATGATAAGAGAATGATGCATTGAATATAGTTTTTGGAAAATAAAAGATGCATGCTTAGTTTGTGTGCTTAACTTGAACACTTGTTTAACATAAGATTCCCTATTCACTTGAACACTTGACCATATTGTTTGACTACTTGTGTACTAAGATATGGTTTAGGCAGTTGTGCAAACATGAATCATTTTGAAACTCTAGAACTTATTTTAATCATTGTTTAAGATAAAACTTTAATGACAAATCACTAAGAAAATGATTTAGGCAATTTTTTGATCAATTTGAGCCATTTAAGTTAACCTAATACATCATTGTCACTAGTGTCCCCATTGAGCTTTAATGAAAGAATGACATATGTAAAGGATGTGAATGACCACCATTCAACTTTTCCTTCTTTAGCTTTATCATCTTTACCCTTTGAGCCTAAAAGACCATGTTTACCTATTAAGAGACATTATTGATGCCCATGGTTGTTAGAAAATTATGAGATAGCAAAAGAAGAAAAGTTTGGGGGTGTGAAAAGAAGAATGCCAAAAAAAAAGAAAAAGGGATGATCTTATACATAAGGATTCATCTATTATTTAGGGGGATCACATCCCAGAATTTAAAAGAAAACAAGTTTGGGGGTATGATAGTAATATAGCCCACATATATATTTATATATGTGTACAAACAAAGAGTGTAGTTACTTTTGATAAAATTTACATCTTTATGTCTCTGCTTTATGAATCTTTTATTTTTTTATTATTATCTAAACATAGGGCCCCAACTTCAAGCTTAATAAGACTTATCAATTCTTGGCATTAAGTTGTTAAAAATTAGTTGAGAATGATGAGAAAAGATGAGCTTATGGATTAACATGATAGGTTCTTTTAGTTGTCAAAATTCTATACAAGTCGCAAGTAAATAAATGACATTGGCTATATTTTATGCACACACATAGGGAATCATGAGTAATCTACAACAATGCTTGGGTTGAAATTCTAAATATGTAGTGCATTTTGAAATTTTCTCAAAAGTTATATGCATTTAATATCATTTTGAGATCGCATAAGACTGAATATGATTGTTGATGTGCTTTTCTATTTTTCCCATAAAAGGATATGTTGTGTTGAGTCATAGGTTTGGTTTTGCATTATTTTGTTTTGCTCGAGGATGAACAAAAGATAAGTTTGGAAGTGTTTGAGAAGTGAATTCTATTCACTTATTTAATGACTTTTTGAGGTAACTTTTGGTGTGTTCTTGAATTGTTATTGGTGGATTTATGATGTTTATGTTAGTATTTGATTGTAGGCACATTAATACACAAAGGAGGAAGAAAATATGGAAGACAAAGATGGGAGCGACTCAATGTCGTGACATCTAAATCAGATGCCACAACACTCCAAATGTGTGGAATGCAAAATGTGAAATAGAAGTTCAATGTCATGGTATCCATATTAGATATGATAGCACTTGATGGTGTTCACTTATGGCATTCAACAGTCAGCAGCTAGATGTCGTGACATCCAACTTGAGTTTTCAATGTATGATAGTGGACCACAATCAGATGTCGCAACATCCAATTTTGATGGCGTGACAACCACTAAATTTTTAGCAAAATTTCATATGTAGTAATCAGATGTCATGGCATCCAATTTTGATGTCGCGACATCCTCATAAATAGTCTTTTTTTTTTTATTTTCTGTAGTAGACATTGAATTTGTTGTAAGTGAGCAAAACCCTAACGATGAAGCATAAAAATGATGAGAAACATGTCTTTAGGGTCTTTTGCAAGGGTTAAAAGAAGGCACCAAGACATAAGATTGGATTGGAAGTTTTCTTACAAGGAGAGGAAGTTTACAAAAGAGCTACAGAGCAGAGCGCACTACATGGAGAAGCTTATTCTTTGATCTCTCTTTATTTATTTTCAGTCATTTTATTTTCTTGATCATGTTTAAAATAATTTATGATTTCTTTTAATTGCATTATGAGCTAAAGACATTATTCTAGGGGTACAATGTAGCCTGATTATGATTGTTTGGTTTCATCCTATTTAATGTAATGCTTTGCTTGTTCATCATCTATGTTGAGTGCTTAATCCAATTTTAATACTTGCGAAAGAATGTTGGCCCTTTCAACATGATTTATGATTTGATTTGAGGCTGAGAAGTGATAATCAAATTAGACCAAGATTAACCAACATAAGATTGTCATGATGATAGAGATATCCATGAGGCTTATGTAACATTATAAGTTTCTTGATCTTAATGCATCTTGGTTAGTTTAGAATTTTCACAAAGATATAAAAAATTTGCTAACTAGGATAGGTTGTTATGACTTGAGAAAAAATAATAACTAAACAAGGGGATTCATTATCAACATAGGAATAAAAATTGATTGCTTAAAATAAGTGAAACTAAACAGGATTAATTTGGTGAACTAGTGAACCTCTAGATGCCTCAACCATTGATCTTTTCTATCTGTCTAAATTCTACACCATTGCCAAAGTCCATTAGTTTAGACTTCTTCTATTTCAGTTATTTTACCATATTTCTATTATTCAAACAAAATTTAGAGTTAAAGTAATTTAGTACGTGGTATACATAGTCCTTGTGGGAACGATCTCTTACTTACACTTTATTACTTGTTGACAACACATGCACTTGCATTGGAAAATCTACAACAATATGACAGGGAGAGGGAGTTGTTTATTGAGCTTAAAGTTAAAACTTGCAGAACATTTACCTTTGGGGATAATGTAAATGGTTGAGTGGTTAGGATTGGCAAAGTAGGCCAACCACAGTCTATAATAATTTCAAATGTTTTACTTGTAGAGATATTGAAACTAAGCCTGCTGAGTGTGAGTCAGTTTTGTAACAATGGTTACAAGGTTGTGTTTGAATCTTAGAGTTATTCTATATTAGATGAGTCAAACTTAGTTATTGTACTTGGAAGAAGACATAAAAATGTATATTTGGTTGATTTATAAGATATCCAAGCCAAATATCTTGTTGTAAACAATGATGAATCCTTGTGGTTGCATAGAATAACTTGTCAATAAAAATATGATTGAAAAGATATACAATAGAGATCTTGTTGTTGGCTTACGAAAGCTGAAATTAGACAAAAGTGAGTTGTGTGATGCTTGCTTGAAAGGAAAGCAAGTAAAATAATCACTCAAATATTAGAAAGAAGTAAACACAACTAAACCATTTCAATTTCTACACATGGATCTTATTGGACCAACGAGAACTAGAAGTTTTGGAGGAAAACATTTTGTCCTTATGGATAACCTTTCTCGATTTACCTAGATAATATTTCTTGCTTCAAAAGATGAGAATTTTCCATTCTTTGAAGTCTTTACCAAACATGTACAGAATGAACAAAGCCTCATATCATTGTCATAAGGAGTGATCATGGTGGAGAATTTGAGAACCAAAAGTTGACTACTTTTCGTGAAAGCAATGACATACTTCATATTTTTTTTGCACCAAGAACATAAAATAGAGTAGCTGATAGAAAAAATAGATCCTTGCAAGAGATAGCAAGGACAATGTTGAATGAATATGATTTGCCTAAATATTTCTAGTCTAAAGCTATGAATACCACTTGCTACATTATAAATGAAATCTATGTAAGGCCAATACTCAACAAAATTTTATCTCACGCTTTCATACTTTTGGATGAAAATGTTTCATTTTTAACAATGGAAAGAAAAACCTTTGCAAATTTGATAGTAATTCTGATGTAGGCATTTTTCTTGGATACTTAATTGTTAACAAGGCATTTAGAGTCTACAACTTGAGAAGTAGGATTGTTGAGGAGTCTGTCCATGTGAAATTTGATAAAAATACTAACCCTTCAAAGAAAGTTAGTGATTTTGATCATGAAATAGGTGAACTCAAAACATTTGTGGAGAAGATGAGGTTACAAGAAAAAGAAAAAGAAACTCCACAATTAGAGATAGTGTTGAATGAGGCAAAAGCACAAGCTAAACCATCCACCAGTGAGGTAAACAATTAAGGTAACAACTCACTTCTTAGAGATTGGAGGTTCATGCATGCTCATCTTGAAAACTAGATAATTGTTGATGTATATAATAGATTTAAAATCAAATCCTCATATCACCAAGTATATGGTAATTTTGCTTTTATTTCTCAACTAAAGCCAACATGCATGGAACAAACACTAAAGGAAGAAAATTTGATCATAGCTATGCAAGAGTTGGATGAATTCAAAAGAAATGATGTGTGGAAACTTATTCCATGACCATCCCATCAATCTATCATAAGCACCAAATGGGTCTTTAAGAAGAAAATTATATGAATCTAGAATTATAGTGAGGTAAAGCAAGATTGGTAGCAAATGGTTACTGTAAAAAAAAAAAAAATTGATTTTGAAGAGTCATTTGCCCCTGTTGCTAGGATAAAAGCCATTAAAATGCTATTAGCCTTTACATCCTTTATGAATTTCAAGTTGCATCAAATGGATGTCAAAAGTGTATTCTTGAATGGGGTCATAAATGAAGAGGTATATGTTGACTAACCTCGTGGGTTTGAAGATTCTCATGATAACAACTATGTCTTCAAACTTAAGAAAGCTCACTATGGTTTTAAATTGACTCCTAGAGCATGGTATGAAAGACATAGTAAGTTCTTAGTTGAAAAAGGATTTACTATGGGTAAAATAGTGTAACAAGGCAAAAAGAGGAACAAAATTTAACAAAGGATAGTATTGTTGAAATTAATCAAATAATTTTCATTTTTATTGACGTCCTCCATTAATTATACTTATATGTGCGTACATCAAAAATTTGCATATTCACATCCTAGATCACAAGTGATCTTTAATTACATCTCCATAATGGAAGAAAATGTTTGATTAAAAGGAAAAGTATAATGCATTTAAAGACCCAAAAATAAAACACACTCTCTCTCAATAAATGTGTTTTGTCTTTGGGGTGACTGAGCACATTGTAATGACTTGAAATTTAGTGGATCACCTAAAGCCAATGGGCAGAGAGGATGACACAACCCTAGATTGTGTTTCCAGACTTTGGGTCAACCTAAAGAATGAGTATTTTGATCAAATTAGTTTATTCTAAAAGGAATCAAGACCTGGTGACCTCTTTTGTATTTAGACTTGGAAGAGACCCAAAAGAGCAGGTAGTTTCTAACCCACTTAGTATATCCTAGAAGGACTCAAGATTGAGTGATCTCTATTGTGTTTAGACTTGAAAGAGATCAATAAAAAAATAAGTAATTTGTGACCCAATTGGTATAACCTAGAAGGACTTAGGACCGTGATCTCTATTATATTTAACCTAAAAGAGATCAAGAAGAAAATAGGTGTTTAGCTCTCTTAAATTGCCCATAAGAAGTTTAGGAAGAGTGGACCAGGTTGATTGGGTTTAGCTAAGCTCTCCCAATTGACCATGAGAAGCTTAGGAAGAGTGGGATAGGGTTGATTGGGTTTAGTTCAACTCTCTCAATTGCTCATGAGAAGCTTAGGTTTAGACTAGGTTTAGATTAGCTCTCTCATTTACCCATGAGAAGCTTATGAAGGGTGGGACAGGTTGACCAAGTTTATCTCAGCTCTCTCAATTGCTAATGATAAGCTTAGGAAGTGTGAGACTAGGTTAATTGGGTTTAGCTAAGCTCTCTCAAGTGCCCATGAGAAGCTTAGGAAGAGTGAGACTAAGTTGACTAGGTTTAATTGATTTGAAATGGTTTTGCTAAGGTTTGACTAGGTGAGTCATGACTTAGTGACTCAATGAGTCTTAACTCAGTGACTTGTTCCTAGACTTGGCTGTTGGGTGATCGGATGAATGGTGTTTTCCAATATTCCATGAAAAACAAAAAGCAGACAATCTCTGCTTTTTAGCCTGAGAGAGACTGTAGAAACAGGTTACATGAATTAAGCATAATTATACTTTGAGTTAATTAAGTTTAATCATGATTAGCAATAATAATAATGTTTAGCACTAATGACAGTCCCTAATTAGTTTAAGATAATGGGTAAGGAACTTGTCATCATTTTCCTAATTTTATGGGTTATTTCTAAGGCAACTCTACCATTTACATGGTTTAATTAATGTTTAATAGGTTTTAGTGTGTTTTAATGTTCAATCTGGCATCATATTGTTGTCCATTAAATCATGTGGGACTCACCATTACCATAGCATGGGTGGGACCCATGTATGTGCCATGGTGGGGCCATAACAAAGTTCCCTCAAGCACTAAGAGGAATGCATAGTAGGCTACAAGCCACTAGCATCAGGGGAGGGGCCTACCTCATGAAGAATTCCCAAAGCCTTCAGTCCAAAAGAATTTCTATTATCCTTTGAATGAGGGAAGAGGGGTATGTGTAGGCTCTTAGAGCTTGGCTCTGCTCTTTTGGTGGGGGTTGTAAATTTCCCAACTAGGCTTGTTAGGTGAAGCTTTTAAAATTCTCAACTACACTCCTAGGGGGTGGAATGCGAATTTCTAACTGCGCTTGTTGGAAGCAGAGCCAAGGATTTGCCTCTAACTGCACTTGTTGGAAGCGAATTCAGGGATTTTGCCTTTGATTGCACTCGTTAGAAGTGGAGTTAAGAATTTTGCCTCTATTTGCATTTGTTAGAAGCAGAGTCAAAAATTTTTCCTTTGACTCAGCTCGCTGGAAGTGGAGTTAGAAATTTTACTTTGATCACACTTGCTAGAAGCAAAGTAAGGAATTTTGTCTCTAATTGTGCTCGCTCGAAGCAGAGTCAAAAATTTTGCCTCTAACTGCACTCATTGGAAGCAAGGTTAGGGATTTTGCCTCTGACTGCACTTGTTGGAAGTGGGGTTAGGAATTTTGCATCTGACCACGATTGTAGGAAGCGGAGTCAGGAAGTGTCAGAAATTTTTCCTCTCACTATGCTTGCTAGGAGCATAGTCATGGAGTGGCCCATTTTAAGTGCAATATCATGCATTTTCCAATAAAATAATTTGATTGGAAATACCACTTGGATTTTCAAAATACTTAAATAATACCCATTTGGGCTTTGGGTGATTATCTTGGAATCCTAATTTAACTCCAAACTTCATTTGGAAATTTTTTGTATAGCATTGGAAATATTCCATGAATCCATCTGGGCCCCATCTTACTTGTAATGAAATTCTCGAGTACCAAAATTCCGTGATTTAAAAATCCCATGCTTCATGCCATTTGTCAAGTATTGAAATGCATGGATACCATTCGAGTATCTCTTTTTATTTACATCAACTGGGATCTTATTTCAAAAATGTTGGATTTCCTCAATTGCATCTATTGCTGACCACTTTCATCACCAAATTATTCTTCTATGTGGAAGTATTCATGTAAGGGATCAGTCATGTAGAAAGTCTATCCAACTTTACTTGATCAGTCCATGCTAGTTGCTACTAATGAATTTACTTCGATATTTTAATATCCATATGAGTCTCTCCTATAGCCCTTTTCAAAGTCCTCCTTAGTCAGTTCCTTACCCTTCAACCTAGCAGCACCTAGATGATATGATTGCATGGTTTGATGACCAATTCTAGGCAACATGTTAGGCCAAGTTTTCAGTAGCTTTGATAGACATTTTAAGTGGAACCCATGCCTTTTTTCCATGCTAGTCAGGTGCTGGTTAATTTCCAAATTGCGTCCCTTGATGTTAACCAAGTGAAGTTGCTTAACATGATAAAATGTCCCTTAAGAGATTTCTTCCAAACACGCTGCCTCCTACCTCAGCGTGTGGTTGCCTTACACCATTTTCAACTATGATTTTAATGCTCCCTGCTTAGTTGGATGATTCTAACCAAAATTCTTGTGATATGGTTTTTCATATAATTAATCTAGTGATAACAACTCAAGTCCAATCAGCCCATTTGATTATACTTAGGAAAAGCTTTGCCAAAGAAATGATTTTGGTAATAACTTTTTGATGTGGAGCCCACTTAAAATGAATTATTTTTGAAACATTACAATGCCACATCAACTATGCCCAGATGGGGAAAGGGTCTTGCTACGCATTCTGAGTGGAGAAATTTCATTTGCACTTCAACTACGCATGGGGTTAGCATAATCAGGCACCCCTCCTCCTAACTACGCTGCTACCTTTTGCTTTCATGCTGCAACATTGCCTACGCAACCTAGTAGCCTTCTTTCCCTTCGTCTATGAGCATAAGTGGTTTTCATGTTGCCTATGCACTACCTGCAATGTAAGCTTGTTGGTGCCTTCTGATTGCTTGCTGCAACATGCATGATGTGAAGCCTTTCCTTACTACAATGTTGCCTTTTTCTGCTTCAACATGGAGGCAGAGAGAGCTTTCTGTTCTCTGTATCTTTAGTATTGCTTGCGCTACCTGCTATGCAACTCTTGACTAGCCTAAACTTCAACTACACCAATGGAAATATTTCCACTTTGACTACTCATTTTGCTTCTGCTTTTGTCTTTGCCTACGCGTGTTGGGAGCATAGTCAAGCAGCAATGTCATTAACATGGAGAAACTCCCACTCTACCACCTACCTATGCTACATATTTTCTAGCTTGCATGCTGATAGCACACAACTAGCCCCTCCATTTGGTGATGATACTAGACATCCATACAACCCACCACATTTGTGTTTTATTTAAATAATGTCAAAATAATATTTGAATGGTCCAAAATTCATGAATGGGATGAGCATGACTCTGCATTAATTTCCTTGGACTGTCCATTCTTGAGACTCAATACCAACAACAATTAAATGATCCAAAAATCATTTGAATGAAATTCGATTTCTAGTTGAAGTATTTAGCTTCTCAACTACCTATTCGCTTACTTTTATCTACTGATTTTCCATACCCGTACAAATGTCCTCGATGGTTAGGCAACATGGGTAAAGACTTCAATGAAGTGGGCATGGTGATGGCCACTGTCCCTCACTCTTGGAAAATCATATTTCTGTGAATTCTCATGATCAACTTGATTTGAACTGGCTAACCAGCACTCATGATCCAAGCCATTCATTTGAATTTTCTAAAGAATTTGAGATGGGTTTCCATTCTAGGAAACCTCTTTGGAAGCTTTTTCAAGGTTTCTCCTTCTATGTTCTTGCTAGGCTCAACGGCAGCCTCATGACAGCCTTTATAGAGCTGCCAAAAAAACTCAATTCTCCCCCATCTGGTTCTTTAAGAGCTACTATAGAGGGGTTTGAAATTTCTTCACTGTTCTTGATGGGTTCTCACTGAGAGCTCCATTTTTATTCACTTCCCTTATTGGAAGGAGAGGGATTTATCCTCTATTCTCATTTTCGTGGAGCTTTTTCTTGGAGAAATTTGGCCATGAGATTTATCTTCCTCCTTCTGAAAACTGGTGGGTTTTGAATCTTTAACATGGTTGTGTAGAGGCTTGATGGCCCTTTGCTTTCCTCCCTTTGCTTGATGAAAACTAAGTAGTATTAGGCTAGTTGTATATACTTGAAAATCATTTTTATTTGCACTATTCTCTGATGACATTGGGAGGAGAAGACGTGCTCTAGCTCATTTGTGGGAAGAGCCTAGTCAGATTAAGCTTGGCAAGAGGGAGTTTATAGCTTTCTATATATTTTTTTTCTCTGCACCATTTATTTTATTGATGCTTTAGGTAAGAAAATGTGTCCCAGCTTGACACTGTTTTGGAATAGTCACCACTATAGGATGGTTTTTGTAAGGGTGATTCCAGCATTTTTCATGAGCTAGCAGATAGGAAATCCAATTTTCTTGCACACGTTGGGAGGTGGGAGCCCAGCATTTTGTGACTTGGTTGTTATAGTTGTGACTTGAGGGGAATAAGCCCAAGTTGACAGCAAAGCTTGGCTATCATAGTCTAGGGGACTTAACGCAACTCAAATAGGAGAGGGTTTGTGCAGCAGCCTAAGTAGGTGTAGGAGGGTCAATTTGTTGCAATCTTGCATAGAAATGGCTAAGGTGGGAAACCCAACGCCTATATGGGCTAGCGAAAGTGAGGATTAGGGTTTGATGGGCTGCATTCGTGCAATGGCCTACATGGGTCGGCTGAAGGCGAGTCCATGTGGGATCCATTATGGGCTTGCACAATGTGGCCTAGGCACTGTGGGTTAGATGGAAGAGGAGCCTAGCACTCCATGGGCTTGACTGGAGAAGGGCGCATCACTTCGCGGGCTCAATTGTTGCTGTCCAGAATCCCAAAATGCCAAAAATTCATGATTTTGTTGAAAAAATCCCCAAGCACGGGCTTTACGAGAAAAAAATTTTGTAACTTAAATAGGAATGTATTAACACCCCCCACCCCCTTTTTTTGGAAAACCCCAAAATTGGAGGCGACAAGCTAAGCTCGAAAGGACATTGAAGATGATTAAAAGTTGGAAAGCTTGTGGAGTAGGGAGCTTGGCAAATCTTAATGTAAGTAGGCACCCTTTTGATTGAATGTATGAGTGAATGAGGTTACCCAATAACCTATTTGTTTGAACCGAGGTTGTATTTTTTGATTGAGGGATAGTGGATATTCCAAAATTGTTACATTTGATGTTTATTTGGTTTGTATGTTTATATGAATGTTGGGATGACAAATATCCCTTGGATTGAAAGAAGTACATGTAGCTTATGATATGAATTTAAGTTTGTTCGGGATAATAATTATCCTAATTGTTTATTTTGTGACTGCGTGAATTGGTGGGGATTATAAGTATCCCAAATAGTTAATTGATCCATTATGATTTGATACGTCTAAATGGTATAGAACACTATCATGATATTATACATGTTTTGATTCTGAATATGCAAATATTGTTGATTATTATTTTCTATTATACTTGCCTACTTACTGAGTTGCCCGCACTCAC
Source organism: Pouteria campechiana (assembly GCA_036873735.1). NCBI lineage: Eukaryota > Viridiplantae > Streptophyta > Magnoliopsida > Ericales > Sapotaceae > Pouteria > Pouteria campechiana. The sequence goes on from JAYJMB010017350.1 coordinate 30,625, forward strand.
GCCTTCTTATGTTATTTTTTTTAGTTGATAGGTCAAGACCAGAAAAAGGGCAAGGTTAGTATGGAAGCATAGCAATTGAATGTATGCTTTTAGAATTATATTAACATTGAGAAATTTTCATCTTATGTGCATGTGTGATTGTAATTAATTCATGTCTAATAATTTATATCATGTATTAAAGATTCAATAATGTATTGGTTGAAATTTTCTGGGCATGTCAGTGTAATAATGGAGTATGATGTGGATGATGTATGGGGATAGATGTGTATGGTAGAGAAGTGAATACATTGCCATCATGATGTAGCCGCGGTCTTAGGGGGTGAGCTTATGGAGTTAGGGTTGGTGTGAAAGTGAATTATGGAGTGTTTTTATTTCTTGTTTATGAATTTTAATTGAGAAAATATATTTTTACAAGTGTTGAATGCTTGTACCCTAGCTGGACAACCCCATTTTTAGAGGAGACTCTATTTGATTTTTTATAAAAATTAGGTAAACCAAAAAAAAGTATCAAAGCAACCCCACTCTGGAAGTGGAAAAATTATGGTATAATCATGTGTATTTGTAGTATAAAATGATGTAACATCTCCGGGAGGGTGGGGCATTACAGGTGTTATTAGAGTTGGAGTGTGGTATGGTGTGTGTAACAAGCTACAAAATCATAATGGCAATGGTTATTGAAGGAGTTAGAAAATGATATGCCCATATGAGTTGAATAATGATTGGTTCAAGGAAAAGTATGCCCTAAGATGTGGATGATAACAGCATAAGTGTAAAAGTGCTTGAGTGGCATAGATAATGAATATGAGAAATGATTAAACTATGGAGTTTCATAGATAGATAATTGACTGAATTAATTGAATAAGATGTATAGGTGCATATTCCACCCCTCTCCTATATATGTCTTGTGGAATTATTGTGTTAAACTGAGAAATAAATGAATTGGCTATGAAATGTACATTACGAATGAATTAATTAGATAGTGTTTTAAATTTTGAATAATGGGGGATACTTGTTTGTTGAATATATTGATTTTATGGTAATCTATTTTTTCTAACGTTATTTATTGATTTTGTGGTAGATGCATTGTGTGGGTGCTATGATATGCATGAATGATATGGCAATCGCATCCCTAGAATGGGGTGTGGAATGCATGTGCTTGAATAGTAATGCATGCTATGAATGTGATGCCTGTGGTAGGCATGATGGTGTATGGATATGATGTTTGTGAGTCACATACTTGGTAGCTGTGATTGGTGTAAGCATGCTTGCATTGGAGATGTTACTATTGTGTCTACGTGGTATGGCTTTGTGATTAGCATCGATATACTTGAATATGTATGATTGGTAATGCATTATATGGTACCTCGAGGTAGATAAGCCCTAGCTGAAGGGAGCTGAAGCCCCGATGTTGGGGTGATGGAGGCCCGATGAAAGGGGGTGGTAAAGCCTTTTAGGTTTACTCGATATGTGCATTGAGGTTTGGGTACCTATCGGGATGGCCCTGTTGATTATTTATTATAAGACTTATATATTAGCTAGTGGATAGATTGGCAAGGGTGCCACCAACCTTGACCAATTGAAGAATGATTGACACCCTTAGAGTGATGGCTGCCAAAGTGGTAGTATAAGAATTGACTAAAATATGAAAAGATATAGTATGTATGATGAAGTATGATAACTATATAAGATTGAACCTCTATAGTATGTATCATTAAAAGTTAAAGGCTATAATTAAGTCTCCAAATGGATGTAGATAGTGAATTTGACATCCCTATGTTGAGGTGAGGGCTAGATGTCATAGGTGGCATCGATATTGCTGCCATGAGTCTGACAATATTCGTGACTGAAAGATATAGAAATCTACTAATAATGCAGTAATAGGGTGAGGAAAATGGTAAGTTATAAAGAATGAATTGTTATATAAATTTGTAATAAAATTGGAAGTATGATGATGATAATTTTCCATTTGGCTATGGCATCATCCCCTTGATATGGGTTCATATGATTGAATAGTGGCTGAGTCCAATCAGATTGATAGCCTCCCATGCATGGTACTATTTGATGACAAATGGGATATAATGGGCATGAGCATGGTATGATTGAGATGTGCTTGTATGATGTGCATAATATATATGAGCAATGCACTTGACAGCAAGTGCTAGTATGGCAGCATGTATGGATGCAATATATGTGTGGTATATTATGCATTATATGTGTGTGGCCTAGAGCTGGCCAGTTGCATGTACATTTAGTGAGTCTAACTATATTTATGACACATTAAATATGACTGTATACCATGATATTGGCATTGGCTACAAAATTCCTTGTGGTTATATTCTATTGATTTGATTGTGCTAATTGTCGAATCATGAAAATTAAAATGGTTATGCTTTGGCTGCTTTTAAGTATTAGAGCATGCAATAGAAACGAGGTATAGAGAATATAAGACATGACTTGATATTGTAATTGGTGGACTGATAATTAAAGTTTTAAGGGTGAAACTTTTCATAAGGGGGTTGGAATGTGAGGCCCTGGAATTGCAAAACTATGATTTTTTTTATTAATTTTTGCTAGTTTGGCATGGAGAATATTGGAGTGTAATTAAATTTTTGAGAAATTTGTCATGGAAAAATTATGAAATTGAGTGGATTATTGATATAAATATATAGATGAGGTTGGAAATGCATCAAGGTATGTTAAATAAGTGATTTAATTGAGCAAAAAATGAATTTAAATGGGTGGAGTACCTGATGTGTATATATTGAAAAATATTAAATTTTATTATAAAAAATTATGAAAATGGATGGAATATCCATAATAATGTGAGGATGAGGAGGACACAATTAATCATTGATGAACAAGTGAAGGAAAATTGAAAATGCAGGTAGAAAGGTGAAATACAGAGTATGCAACTAAATTTTGGTAAATTCCACTTTAAATCAATTTTAATTAGGAAAAATATGTTAAATTTTGGGAGATGACATATTTAATAAGTTTGAAATTAATATGAGCATCTAACTTGCAAATATACCAGCCCATGTGTGATAATAGATGAAGTTAAAAAGTTGAAAAAAAGTAAAATTCCAAGTGCATGAGTATGGAACCACATGGTGCAGTTGAACACCATTTTAATTTTGCAAATAAAAAGAGATGCAACAACATCTCTTCACCTCCATTTCGTTGCATCCCCTAACCACATTCCACCCATTCTTCCCTTCCCTCAAATTTCAAATTTTAGCTTGAATTAATGAGGGAAACTGGTAGCAAACTCAAATATATGTGATTTGTGGCTAGTAGCATCAATTTTCTCTTAGATTCAAAGTGTGCCAGCCATCCAAAATTGAAGATTCATCCATTGTTAGTAAGACCGATCAAGGGAAACTCAATTTAAAAGTAAGTGATCTGCTAAAACAGATTACTAATGGTGTCTATGAACATCAATTATGAAAATATTGCTAAATTTTTTGCTATGGAAAAAACCTTGGGTACTTAGGGTTTGCTAGAATTTTTAGTGGCTGATTATAACTATAATTAATAGTAATATTGTATGATTAATGCTTAATGTGGCAAAGGCATGAATTAGATGCAATGGAAATCAATTACAACTACCAGAAATTCAATTAGGGGAAGAACACCCTGCTGTCCACAAACTATTAGGGCCGACTTTAATGGAATTTGGCTAGGTAATTAAGTCTAATTATATGTGGTTAATCATGGCTTACTCAAGGTCCTAATATGGTAGTTAATGGACCAAAACAAATTGATATTAAAGTGGAATTAATATGGACTACAAGGTGTTAATGCAAGACATTAAATTGTTCATTAAGTACTCCCCTTGAGCTTGATTAAAACCCTATAAAATGAATTTATTTTGCAAATATGAAAATATGGGGTTATATTCCATATGTTAGACTAGATGTTTACAATTTTAGTGGAAAAATTCCAACAATAATAGGTCTAAAAAAATCCAAGAAGAAAATACCCTAAAATTCACAATTGCCAGAATGTCCATCCTGAAATTGCATATGTGCTGATGGTGTCTCAATTTTGAACCATAAATTGTTTGATTTTGAATACGTCGTTAACATAAAAGTTATATTTATTAAAATTATATTTCCAAAAAGATAAGAACTATGAAATTTTGAGTTGATATGAGAGAGTTATAACTAAAATAGTGTAATAGTTTCCAAATCATTAGGCAGTACATTTTGGGGCCCATGAAACAAATTATGAAATGAATTAACAAATTTCAACATAAAATTTATATAAATTTCAATTATCTATAAAATTACATAATAATCATTTTATTTGGAATTTATATGAGAGAGTTATGCCCAAATTACTAGAACTGTTCCTAGGAAATAATTCACTGCAATAGATGTCAATTGCGGGGCCAAACAACCCAATTTAGAGGCTGAATTAGAATACTTGTTCAACATCAATTTAAAATTAATATGAGAAAGTTATGAGTAATTTTCTATGATTGTGTCTAGTAGGGCAAAAATGGAATTAGGTAAAAAGCAAATGAGATGCATTAGGCTGAAAAAATCTGATCATCATGTTCCATTATATTAATGGAAATTTCTTATGTATATCTCAAGTATATGTGTATGTAAATAAGATATAGGATTCATGTGATACATCTAGGATTTTCTAACATGGAGGCAACAAGCTAAGCACAAAAGGACATTGAGGATGATTGTGTTAAACATACTATCTAGCTTGATTTTGGTGATGAACATTCTTAACCAAGTATGTTTTAATGATGAGTAAAGATTGAGTGAAACATTAAGGTACTAACAATCTATTCTCAAGTATGTTGTAGAAATATTAACTCATAGTCAACTTGGGAATAATCTTCATAATGATAAAAGGAAGAAACAAAGTAAATGCTCTTTAAAAAAAAGTATATAAATTTCATTTACACTTAAAATAAGAAAAAAGAAATTTTGAAGTCATGAAGACATGCTTTGGAGCAAACAAAAAGATCTTTGGAGTCATCACAATGCACTTCGGAGTAAATTGGAATGCTTCAGAGTCATCACAATGAACTTCGAAGTAAACAGACAAAGCTTCAGATTCATCATGATATGGTTTAGAGATAACCAAAATAAGCATTGGAGCCTTCAGAAACAAAAGAAACTAACGATTGAACATTGCTGAATATACAAGAAATAGAAGAAGAGCATTCAAAATCTTCCTTCAAAGTTCAAGCTTAAATCACTTCTCAATCAACGAGTTTGAATGTTTTACTCTTATTGCTTATTTATTTACTTAAAATTCAAAATTTTATGTACAAGTCTACCTAAGTAAGAGGCATTAATCTATACACCTCATTTCCGTATTTGGAAACATAATTAGAGTGCTTGGGGTTTATGTATTGAGATAAAGAAGCAAGAAACTTTTTGAAAGGGTACAAGTTTTTTGGTGAGCTTGAAAACCTACAAGTTGTAAAAAATTCTGGTTAGCTTGGAAACCCAGTAAGTTAGTTGGTGTGCTTGTTGTAAAACCAATGTGTATTTGATTAGGTTGATTAAGGTGTTAGTGGAACTTGAGGTTAGTAGAGGAGACTAACTCAGAGAATTGGAGTAGGAACCTAAGAAGGGCTGAAACAGTATAAAAATCTTATGTTGTATGTTGTGCAATTTATTTTATTTATTCATTCAGTACTTGGATCATTTGATATGGCCAAAAGTTTTAAAAGATCGATTCAGGCCCCTCTTGAGCTACCATTGTGCAAGGAATGAACAAGTGGTATCGGAGCAGGCTTCACTAGTTAAATTTTGATTACTATTATATTAACTTGTGAAGGGATTCAAATGGCCAGTGTGTTCCACAATACATCTACTAAAGGACAATCTACTTCTAGACCCCCTTTATTTGATAGAATTATGGGTATTAGAAAATGAGAATGTAAAATTTCTTAACTGCCACAAATTAAAAATCGTGGCTTGTAGTGAAAGATGGAAAGAATGTTACTAATGCTAAAGACAAATACACTTAAGAAGATATACAAGCAACAAAACATGATTTTATGACAAAGAACTACCTCTACTATGCAATAAATTCTTTTGAGTTTGCAAAGATTTCTGCATGTAATTTGGCTAAGAAAATTTGGGATAAACTTAAGGTAGCACATGAAGGTACAAATCAGGTAAAAGAAACTAAAATAAATCTTCTAGTGTAGGAATATGAAGCCTTCTCTATGAAGGAATTAGAAAATATTTCTGAAATATTTGGAAGATTTTCAAAAATCACTAGTAGCTTAAAGAACTTAGGAGAAAAATACAAAGAGACCAAGCTAGTAAAGAAAATCTTGAGATCTCTGCCTAGGCACTCGATGCCTAAAGTAACTATCATGTAGGAAGTAAAAGATCTAATAAATGTTGTCAATAGAAGAACTTATGGGATCACTCATGACCCATGAGGTCCTGATGAAACAAAAAGTTCCAAATGAAGTCAAAGGCAAGAAAATAATAGCTTTACAAGCAAAATTAGAAAATAAAGAATCTTTAGAAGAAGTCTCAACTAGTGAAGATTATGAGGATACGACAATGATAACAAGAAAATTCAGAAACATGCTCAAGAAGAAAAGATTTGGAAACAATCTCAAGAACTTCAAAAGCAAAGATAAGAAAAAGGAAGTTCTAATCTGTTACAATTGCAACAAGCCTGCACATATGAAGTTTGACTGCCTATAACAAGATAAAAAGCTAGGAGACAAGAAGAAAAGGTATAACTTTCACTTTGACAAAAAGAATATTTCTAATAGTAGAAAATTTGGGGAGAAGAAGAAAGTTATGGCTGCATGAAAAATTCTTGAAAGCATGATGCAAGAAAGCTTGAGTGAAGAAGAAGTAGAAAATAAAGCTCAATTCAGTTCACTCAGCTCCAAAGAAAAGGATCAAGAAGAGCATCATATAGGAATAAGCTTCATGGCCATCCATAATGATAAGGTAAACTCAAAACCTAAAATCTCTAATATTGAAGAATTATTAGAAGAACTGTATTCAAAATCCAAAACATTAAAAGCTAAATACAAGGAAAATAAAAGAAAACTTGAAAGAACAATTAATGAATGCTCTAAATTAAGACAAGAAAATATAGTACTCAAAACTTATCAAAATATAAATATAGACCTTGATCAAATGAAAGTAGAAAATCATGCTCTTAGAATAACCCTAACCACTGCCTTATTTAAACTTAAAACAAAGAAAGATATAGGAAACCAAAAAAAGAAAAATCATAAAAGAAAACTAGAACCCAAATAGAATATGATTTGGATTTCTAAAACAGTTGCTAAAGTTGTAAATGAAACTATATATCTAGAAAACAGATTAGTAGCATCTAAAAAATAATGGGTGATAAAATATTCTACTACTAACCCACCTGGACCCATTCCTAAATGGGTACCAAAAGTTATAGCTTAATTTCATTACTGCAGGAGTGTTTGAGAGCCACAGAGAATAGCAAATGGTACATTGATAGTGTTTGCTCAAGACACATGATAGGAGAAAGGGAGTTGTTCATAGAACTTAAAGCTAAAAATGGAGGAATCAGTACTTTTGGGGATAATGGAAAAGGTAGAGTGGTTGAAATTGCTAAAATTGGTCAACCTCCCTCTATTACAATTTCAAATGTTTTACTATTAGAAGGATTAAAACAAAATCTTATGAGTGTAAGTCAATTCTGTGATAATAGTTACAAAGTTGTGTTTGAATCTAATACTTTTTATTAGATAGTTCAAATTCAGTTGTAGTATTTGAAAAACGACATGAAAATGTATATTTGGTGGTTTTATATGATATCCAAGTCAAATGTCATGTTGTAAATGATAATGAACCCATGTTATGGCATAGAAGGCTAGGACATGCCAACAAAAATCTGATTGAAGATTATATAATGAAGATCTAGTTATTGGCTTACCAAAACTCAAATTTAACAATAAGTTGTGTGATGCTTGCCTGAAAGGCAAGCGAGTAAAAGAATCATTCGAATCAAATAAAGAAGCATACACAACCAAACTTCTTCAGTTGCTACATATGGATTTAATTGGACCAACATGAATAAGAAGCCTTTGAGGAAAATATTACGCATATATCATTATAGATAACTTTCGTAGATTTACTTGGGTAATGTTTCTAACATTCAAAGATGAAACTTTTTCATTTTTTGAGGTATTTTCCAAACATGTACAAAATGAATAAAGCTCTCATATATTGCTATAAGGAGTGATCATAGTGGAGAATTTGTAAATCATAGATTCACTAATTTCTGTGAAAAGAATGGAATCTTCAAACTTTCTCTCCACCAAGAACACCCTAACAAAATAGAGTAGCTGAAAGGAAAAATAGATCTTTACAAGAGATGGCAAGGACAATGTTGAGTGAATATAGCCAACCACAGTATTTTTGGGCTAAAGCAATAAACATAGCATGTTATATTATTAACAAAACCTTTGCTAGATCCATACTCAACAAAACTCCATTTGAATTATATTATGGCAAGAAGCCAAATATTTCATATTTTCATACTTTTGATTATAATTGCTTTATTCTTAACAATGACAAAGAAAACCATGGGAAATTTGGAAATAAATCTGATGAAGGCATCTTCCTTGGTTATTCCATTGTTAGCAAAGCATTTAGAGTCTACAATCTAAAAAATAAGACTGTAGAGGAATCTATTCATGTAAAGTTTGATGAAAGTACTAATTCCTCTAGGAGGACAAGTATTTTGATGATGAGACAAGTGAACTAATAACTTTAGTTGAGAAAATGAAAATACAAGACAAAGAAAGAGAACCTTCTCAGTTAAAAATACAAATGGACGAAGAAGAATAAACGATAGACCATCCATTAGTGAGGTAAACAATGAAAGTAATAATATTTTTTCTAAAGATTGAAGATTCATGCATGATCACCCTGAAAGTCTGATAATTGGTGATCTACATGACAAAGTTAGAACTAGATCATCTTATCACCAAATATGTGGCAGTTTTGCTTTTATTTCTCAAATAAAACCAACTTGCATAGAACGAGCCTTAGAAGATGAAAACTGGATTTCAGCTATGCAAGAAAAATTAGACAAATTCAAAAGAAATAATGTGCAGACTATTATTCCAAAACCAGATCATCAATCTGCTATAAAAACTAAATGGGTCTTTAGGAACAAATTAGATAAATCTGGAATTGTAGTTTATAAGTATAACCTCTTTACTAAGCTTGATTTTGATGATGAATGAGATTAAATAACTTAGTTTTGATGATGAACAAAATGAGTGAAGAATCAAGGTACTAATAAATTACTTTCTAAGTGTTGCAGTATTAGTATCAAAAACAAATTAAGGAAAGTATTAAAGGAATGCTCAAATAAAAAGATATTCAAAAGGCATGCGAAAGCATTTCAGAACTAATTTTTAAGTTAAGTATGAAAAGATCAAAGGTTAGGAAGAAATCAGACTTAATCAGAAGCAATCAGATGCAATTCAAAACCAAATCAGAAGCGACCTAGAACTTCTTCGGAAGTAAAATCAAAAATCAGAAGAACCATAGAAGATGAGTTAGTTGTACAAAAACATGATAGAAGAAATCTAGCACTGCATAGAAGACAAACAAAACATGGATAGAATACACAGAAGTAAGTTAGAAGTAGCATTACTAACTACAGAAGCAAATCAGAAGTAATATTACAACACACAGAAGTAAGTCAGAAGCAATGTTACTAAGCATAGAAGTAAACCACAAGCAACATTAAGATGCATAGAAGTAAATCAGAAACAACATAATGATGCATAGAAGCAACTCTAAAGGACTATTGTACTATATAGAAAGCAACTTAGAAGCAACACATCAAAACACAGAAGTAATTTCAAAGGAAATTGGGTCACACAGAACCAACTCAAAAAGAAACTCAAGTGATCCAAACTATATCAGAAGAATTTTCTTTAAGTAATAGAAGCAATGTAGAAGCAAAAAGTATTATGCAAAAGTAATGAATAATCTGTCAAATTACATAGAAGCGATGCAGAAATCATGTAGAATCAAGTTAAAAGAAATATTAGAGACATGATCGATTCAATATGATTTCATAAAGAGATACAAAAGTAAGCATCAAGCTTCATAAGTGAACCAGAATATACACAGAAGTTGTTTAGAAGACACATATATGACCATTAAAGAATAAGACAATAGAAAAAAAACCCTAAAGAAGAAATTGCCAAAATTCTACTAACTACAAAAGTACCACAGAACCGTTTTAGAAGTTTTGTTAAGGCATAAACCAAAGTACAGAAGTTCTAAGTACTCTACTCAGAATCTCTGAATATCGACAATGCATAGAAGTCATCACCAAACCTGCCTAACTTATTTGAAAATGATGCCAAAGGTTGCAACAGCTAAAAATTCAAATCTTATATAAAGAGGATTAAGAAACCAACTATAATAACTAAGAGATTACACCAAAAATTATTATGTTGATTAAGAGAAGAGCAATCATAGTTTTTCATCATTCAACTCTACCTACTACATCATTGCAAAGCTTTCAGAATCTTCAACATCAGATTTAATTTAACTTCGAAAGGAGTTTGAATCTGATCTCATTGCTTACTTTACTCTTTAAATTAAGCTTTAGCTTTCATTCATATTAGGCTAAAATAAGAGGCATTGTTATTATACACGTTAGATTAGAAAACCAGTGAGTTGATTGGTAAGCTCTATAAAACCAAATATTTTTAAGAGTTTTTGGTGAACTTGGAAAACTAATAAGTTAGTTGGTAAGCTTGCAAACCAACGTGTAAAGAGTTTCTGAGGAACCTGAAAAACCAGTGAATTGTTGGTGAGTTTGTAAAACCAACAAGTGTTATAGTGGAACCAGAGTTTAGTAAAGAACACTGACTCGGAGAAGTAGAGTAGGAACCCAGGAAGGGCCGAACCACTATTAAGATATTGCGTATGTGTTGTAAGTCATTTTCTTTCTCATTTTAAGCACACAGTTATTTATTGGCTAAATTTTTTACAAGCTAAATTCACCTTGCCTCTTGAGCTACCATTTAGTAAGTGACCAACAAATGGTATCAGAGCAGGCTTCGCTAAGATAATTTTTAAATACCAGTATATTAACTTGTGAAGAGATTCAAATGGCTAGTATGTTCCACAACACATCTATAGAAGGGCAATCCACTTCTAAACCCCTACTTTTTGATGGAACCAATTATGAGTATTGAAAGATGAGAATGCAAAACTTCTTAACTGCCACAGATTACCAATTATGGCTTATAGTTAAGAATGGTAAGAATCTCACAAACACAAAAGACAAATACACTCCAGAAAATATACAAGCAATAGAACGTGATGCTAAGGTAAAGAACTGCCTCTAATGTGCTTTAACTTCTTCTAAGTTTGAAAAGATTTTTGCATGTGACTCAGCCAAAGAAATTTGGAATAAGCTCTAAGTAGCACATGAAAGTACAAATTACGTAAAAGAAACTAAAATAAATATTCTAGTGCAGGAATATGAAGCCTTCTCCATGAAAGAATCAGAAACCATCTCTGAAATGTTTGGAAGATTTCAGAAAATCACCAATTGACTAAAGAGCTTGGCAGAGAAATATGAAGAGCCCAAGTTAGTCAAGAAAATATTAAGATCTCTACTTAGATTTTGGATGCGTAAGGTAACTACTATACAGGAAGCAAAGGATCTAAATCAAATGAAAGTAGAAGAACTCATGGGATCACTTATGACCCATGAAGTCTTAATGAAACAAAAGGCTCCAGATAAATTCAAATCTAAGAAGATTGCTCTACAAGCTGAAACAGAAAATGAAGAATCTTTAGAAAAAAACTCATTCTAGTGAAGATGATGAGGAAATGATAATGATAACTAAAAAATTCAAAAATATGAAAGAAGAACTTTGGAAACAAATTCAAAAAGCAACAACAAGAGCAAGGAAAAGAAGAAGGAGATTCCAATATGTTACAATTGAAAAAAATCTGAACACATGAGATTTGATTGTCCAAAACCAGACAAAAGGCTAGGAGACAAAAAGAAAAGGTATAATTCTTACTTTGATAAAAAGAATACTTCTAACAACAGAAAATTTGAAAAGAAGAAGAAAGCAATGACTACATGGTAAATGCTAGAAAACATAATGAAAGAAGAAGAAAAAAATGAAGCTCAATTCAGCTCACTCAACCCCAAAGAAAAGATCAGGAGGAGCATCATACATGAATCAACTTCATGGCTATTCATGAAGATGAGGTAAACTCAAAAACTGAAATTTCTAATTTAGAAGAATTACTAGATGAATTATACTCAGATTTTAAAAATTTAAAAGCTAAACATAAAAAAACTAAAAGAGAATTAGAAAAGACAATCTGTGAATGTTCTAACATAAAATAATAAAATGATCAATTCAAAACCAACATTAATATAGAACTTGAGAAAATAAAAGCAGAAAATATGCTCTTATTGTTAATTTTGAAAGAAAATTAGAACCCAAACAAAACCAAATTTGGATACCAAAAACTATTGTTGACATAATGAATACATCATATCAATAGATAATTATTTAGTAGCATCTAAAAAGAAATGGTACCAAAATATTCTGCTACTAACCCACCTTGACGCATTCCTAAATGGTTATAAAAAATTATAGCTCAATTTTATTATTACAAGTGTGCTTTAGAGCCACAAGAAGTAGCAAATGGTATATTGATAGTGGTTGCTCAAGACAAATGCCAGGGGTGAAGGAGCCGTTCACAGAATCAAAAGCTAAAAATGAAGGAACAGTTACCTTTGAAGATAATGGAAAAGGTAGAATGGTTGGATTGGTAAGATTAGTCATCCTTCCTCTATTACTATTTCAAATGTTTTACTAGTAGAAGAATTAAAACACTATCTGCTAAGCGTTAGTCAATTTTGTGATAATGGATACAAGGTTGTGTTTGAATCTCATATATGTTCTATAATAGATAGTTCAAATTCAGTTGTAGTACTTGGTAAAAGATGTCAAAATATGTACTTAGTAGATTTAAGTGATATCTAAGCAAAATGTCTTATTAAAAATAATGAAGAGTCCCTATTGTGGCATAGAAAACTAGGACATGCCAACAAATTCATGATTGAAAAACTATACAACAAAGATCTTGTAGTTGGCTTACCCAAACTGAAAT
>JAYJMB010017361.1:0-54640 GCA_036873735.1 Pouteria campechiana
AGTGCAAAGGACTAAACATGCTTGTTTTTTAAACTATTAAAAATGGTTCGAATCTAGTTAGTCATGTCATAACCACTTAAACTCAACTTAATTCAATTTTTAAAATGGTTTATATTTTACAACTTAAATCAAACCTAGCAGCCAAAAAGAGAATCCTAACCCAGCCCGCTTGAGCGAGTTTTGCAGCCCTAGTAGGGCCCATGTTGATTGAGCAAACCAGACGGTCAAGGACCATGCCTGGTACTGACGTATCTGGATCAACTGGAGCGTAGGAAAAACGAGGGTTTTGTTGCAGGGCACAACTTTACTTTAATTCTATGTGTTACGTAAGCCCAAAGCAATTTCTAACCCGTAGCTAAATGGAGTATGTATTGCTAGCGTAGGCTACTTGCCGACGTAACGGAGGCGTATGGCAGGGGAAGGGTGAGCTTTCATGAAAGCAGAAAAGCGGGGAAAAAGGCTACATCCAACGATAAGGTGGAGCACGCCATGGAAAGCAATGGACCCAAGAAGCTTCCAAATGGAGTCGGTCCCCACCCCCTGTTACATCGGTATGATTTTGGGATGTCCCATCTCCATCTTCATGGTGGGCCTGAACCAGTCAGTCAGTCAGTCACTCGGTAGGTTAGATGTCAAACAGTACTGGTCATCACACGGATACTGTTTCTAGCCTTCAATCCTCTCGCTTTTAGAGCCAGACTCCGTGGATTCATGATTTTAATTTTACTTCAATTTTTTTACGACATCAAACTCTATTATTCTATGCTTTTTGGCTGTACCGAGGGACAGATCGATAGACCAGATTTGATTGGAATGGTACTGGATAAAAGAAAAAAATAATATAATACTTATTATAAAGTGAATAAAATTAAAATAAATAAAAAATAATAAGTAAAAATATAGATAATAATGAAAAAATAAGTTTGTCATAAAAGTATGTATCGAATTAATTCTTGAGAAATATTTTTTTCTTATTTTCATGCATTTACCACAACAGAAGTGCTTTTCTTTATGAATTCTCGTCCAGTGGATAAGAAGAGGCAGAAAACGAGGTGTGGACGGTGAAGAGGCGGAGGCATGGAGCTTTCAGTTTGATTAATAATCAGCCCATATTAATTACGATGGGAGGGTTATGATGCAGCCCATATTAAATATGATAAAGAGGCTAATAATGCAGTTTCATATTATGCCGATTCCATTTTTGACTCGTCAATGCTCTCAAATCGCTTTGATTAGATGTGCTAACCAACTTGCTAGCAGTGTATTTGGAAGATGCACTGGGCGAGGCCATCTTGAGTAGGGTCGGTTGGGTTAGACTTAGCTCTTAACTCTTTTTCGTAAAAATTCAATTTTTGACGTAAACCTTAATTCTATTTCTGTATTTCAACCCTAATTTTAATCTTTGAAGTAATTTGGGTTGACAATTCTTGTTGAAATTTTATATTATTTAAAATTTTTACTGTAAATTAATTTCAAAGAAATATTAAGTAATAAGCACATAATATAATAAAACACAACGATAATTTTTAAACTCTTTTAAAAATACTCCAAGAAAAAGAGTATAAATTGTAATTCATAAACCCATGGCACCCAAATTCAACCAAGATAAGCTCCCTTCATTAAACATGACAATAATAAAAATATGAGAATATTCATCAATGAAAAATATAGATATTACATAAAGTTGAAAGAATGTGTTAAGGGGCAAAGAAATTGATTAGGGTGTCTATCTATTAATCATAATCCAACCCAATTAACAACATACGTCGAGTTTAATCAAATCTCTCCAACCCATATCTTCATTTACGCAACTCTAATCCCACAATTTTTGTTGGTCAAGTCGAATTGAAATCAACCCAAGTTGCACCTCAACCTTTGAGTTACCCCAATTACTTTCCTTGAAAATGCAACAGTGCATGCAGGAAATAAAACTTTTCTAAAAATGGCTATTAAATTGAAAAATCCCCTTGAAAATGACGTGATTGCGTGAGGACCAAGTTAGGCATTATTATTAAATAATCGATTCATTTAAAAGCCAAGAAAACAAAGGGAAAGCACATGCCCACGCGTCCCTAATTAAAGGCTCGGCCGTGCGTTCGTTGCGGATAACACTCGCGCTGTGCGCGCAGCGCATCTCTCCCGTCCGACATCAAAACAGCGACTCCGCCTCGGTCTGTCGTTTTTCTTCATCGCACGGGGCTGAAGCTTCATGCTCAGCTTCCTCTTCCGCCCATCGATCTTTTTGGGGTCATCTCATTAACGATTCGGACCACGAAAAATGACGTCACATTATTATATGGCCACGGTTTTACGCGCTTTGTACTGTTTTTATCTGAGTGGTTGATCATAATCGTTTGTCTTGTGTGACAGACCGAGCATGAAGTCGCGGCGTCAGAGAATCATGGTTCACGGCCGTTCATTAGATGATGCAGTTGGAAATCGGAACAAGGAAAATGGGCGACAATGATAGCTTAGAAGCGGTTCACCTCTTTCAGTGGCCAGCAATGATGAATTTAATAAACGAGAAAAAGAGACGATTGGGTGCACAACCGCGTTCTCAGTGCACCCGTGTATCATCACGACCGCTCATTAGGGTGGCCCAAAATGCCTCCACGGGTTCGCAGTCACAAATGCACAGATCAGTAGCACATAAATCATAGATGTAGATTCACGTGAAAAACATCTTCAACACGAGGAAGAAACTAAAAGAGAGTAAATTCAATTACCCAGAGGTTTGCATAGAAATTTACATGCGTAAGGCCTCTCGCACCTCATTCAGGCCAACAAACGTACTGTCGTTGATTACCCTTCCTTTATTCATGCAACTCTTAGGATTTACAACCACATAGATGAGAAGATCTCACCACTTCTCTTCTTCCGTCTTTATCCCTAAAGTCCCAGTAAAACTCAAACCAAAAAACTATTAATATTATATAGATTATCTTTAGTGGACTCAATAGTCTAATGCATAGCCCAACTTATATGGAAAGAGAATGTATCAAAAAAAAAAAATATAATACGAGATATCATTAGTAATATGCATTTTTTAATAAAAAATATAAAATTATAAATAATGATAATAAAATGAAAAGTTATAAAAGGATGAATGGCCAACACGCTCCCCTCCTAATGCATAAAAATACTTTAATAGATCTTGCATAGTATAAGATACTCAGGTACTGTTCGGTAGCCCAATGTTGCTTGTTTTCCATGACCAAATTATTATTATATAGATGGTCGAAATTAAAGTAGATGTAACTGTTGGACAGATTTCACGTGATTTGTTTGTGAATCCTTCAATGGAGGAAGGAAAATCGAGGATTTATGATTTAGATGGAGAGTTTGGATTAGCCGAGATGTGCGCGGCGTGCTGGGGGGCGGCAGTCACGACGTCTGGCGGTTGCAGGAGGAATCAGTGGCGCCGAATGAAAAAGCTCACGGTGCATGCGTTGCAACGTGGCATGGGCTCTCCAAAAGCGCGTAGCTAGATTTTCCCTCGTGAGATGAATGCCGATGCATGTGGTGCGAGCACCGACTACCGTACAGACACGAAAACGCACGATTCCTGCCTCCAGAGGCGGGCGACTCCGGACTGCTTTACAAGCACGAGCCGCAAGCATCTTCTGCCAAGTGGGGCCCACGTTTCCATGGTCCGCCACTGACCCGTCCCATTCTCATTCGGATTTGGATTAACAGTTTTTTATAATTTGAATTTAAAAGGTTAGATTTATTTTAAACCAAATTAAAAATAAGGGCGAAATAGATCATAGTGCTGGATACATTAACTAAATTTGAACATAATTTGGTGGAATCCTGGCTGCAATATGTACGTCAATTTATATATATTTTTGTCTTATATTACATTAATTTTTTGCATTATATCTCAATTAAAATTTCATTAAAATAGCTATTTTATGTAGTCTTCTATAGCTTTTACTTTTAAGTATACGTTTCTTTTTTATTGTTATTATGATAAATAATGAAATTATTTATTTTTTATACAGGTGTTAGCTAATAAGACAACCATATAAATGTTAATTTAGATGCATTTATAACTGTTCATAAAAGGTTTTACAATTAAAATTTTTACAATTGCAGTTAAATGAAAGATATTTTATAATCAATGCAATTGATTTATTTGAAGAAATTGAAGCACACGTTTTAAGTAATCAGAAGCATCAACTTGATTTTTGCGGCTTGAAATTTTTTAAATTAGATTAGATTGAGGCCAAGGTTTTAGAAATAATGTTAAAATTATAATTGAATTAAAATTCTTGAAATTTAAATTAGAGTCGGATACACTTCAACCCAACTTAGCGGACCTAAGTTGCAACCCTACCATGCACAGAAGAACCACTGCTAAGATCAGCTTTGCACCCAGCACGCGTGTAAAAGTTGTTCATTGAAGTTTCAAAATAGAAAAAACTATGAGCTTTTGTAAAAGCAGTTGGGTCAAATGTTTCTGTAAAAGTAATATTTACTCGTCTTTAGCATGATGTGCTTGAGAAGTAAAGTATTATGCTTTTCTACTTCCGTTATTCATGACTTTTATGCACTTTACTTTTATGGCCTGTGTCTGATTTTTGTTTGGATTTGCTTAGCTTGTAATAGGAATGCCCTGTAATACAATCATTTTTTATAATTATGTGAATTTTCAATTCCCATTAATAACTTTAAAAATTTTATTTTTCTTATTATTATTTATATTTTTTAATTATTTTTTCTTTATTTTAGTATAAAAAACTTTTTTTTTACTTGCACCATTACTTATTATACTTTTTTTTATTTTACCACATTCTTATTACACTTTATTCAAGTGAACCCTTAAAAGACTGCATAGTATTATTAAAAGCTGCAATAAGAAAAGATAAAATAACTGAATACTATGTATGTGGTATAGTATTTTTTTTAAAAAAATAGTTGAATAATTGAAAAGAGACTAAGGATAAAAATGAAGAATATATATAAATAAATAATTAAAAAATAATTATAATGATACGAGGAGAGAGAAAAGAATGTGCGGTCGGACCAGCGAGTGGAGCACGCATATAGCTGCAAAATCTCACTGATCTTGGCAATCATAGCCTCTCGTCTTTTGACTCTTGAATGAGTGATAGGCAGCAGGGAGTGGCTCTCCATTTTCGGTAAAATGCAGATTTTAGTGGACCAATTCTTTCAATTAGAGATTTAATATTGCTCTAATCCTATGAATCTCGTCTGCCACCAACCGCGCCCAAAATAAACAAAAATCTGCATAACGCATATGCAACGGCGCAGCTTACACGCGGGACTGATTTCCAGATTTTCAAGACGGCCTCTCTGCCTCTCTTCCTCCACCGACTGTACGAGTACGGCACGATGGGTTGCGCTGACGAACCGCATCATTACCTTCGTCAATGAAGCTACGCCCGTTACATCACAACCGTCCAAATATACATATATAAAGATAATACATACACGAGAAGATTAAAAAATACCCATCGAAAAAAAGGTGGGCCCGATCTAAAGTCAATTAATAACTGTCGATCTCGTATTTAGATTTTATATTTTTTACACAGGCGGTCGAGTGATAATAAACGGTTCCGATGTGATGAAAATGAGATACTTTGGCGCGAAAATCGACGGAGAATGGCAGGCTGCCGAAGCGGAGCTGCAGCACCGTACGCGGTGAGATAGTCTGGCGTCCGTACAAGAGGAGAAAAGGGGGGGTTGACGGCTAATTTTCTAACTTATCTTTTTATTTCCTGCTTTCTTCCACTGACGAGACTTGTCCGGAAAATCCCCGCCCCCTCTTCTATCCCCCCTCGCCGGAATTTCCGACACTCCAGCTCCATCCACCCACAGCACCGCCGGGATACCCGTTTCCAGCTCTCCAATCAGCTTCCAGCCGCCGAAAGTTGAAGGAATTCCAACTTCCGAGCCATTCTCGAAGCTACAGTGGCGACTTAAATCTCCGATCTAGCTTTCTTTGCAGCTGCAGCGAAGTAACGGCGTCTGATTCCGGTGATGGATGACGACAAGGGATCGAGATCGGAAGGGAACTTCCCCGGGAAGTCGTCCACCTGGTCGTTCTCCGACGCGGGAAGCTCGTCCGGCTATTTCTTCGATGACCGGGAGAGCAGCATCCTCAGCGAGTTCGGCTGGAATCTGACGCAGCAGACCGACGGAGGAGATCTTCCGTCGGTTGACCTGGAGGAGTCCCCGGATTTCGCGGGAAGGTTCGGGTTGGCGGGAAACGAGGGGCTTCCTGCGGTAGCGACGGAGTCGGTGGAGAGATCGGTAAACGCGAATCCGTCCGTGTCGTCGAGCTCGAGCGAGGAGGCGACCGCGAAACCTTCGGGATCTGACGGAAAGCAACCGTCCGAGACACCGTGAGCAGTTTTCTTCCTCCTCCTCTTCTTCTTTTAGCAAAATCCGGATTTCCAAGGTATGCTTTTTCCCTAGCGAATTCAAGTGTTTGGCTACCGTCCGTGGTAATCTTGCAATAACTTGCTTCAATCGTCAATCGCCTAAAAATTGATAACTATCCCCAAATCTTGGGACTGGAAGTTGCATTCCATACCAATTCAACGAAAATATTGTAAACCTGAAACCAATTCCCAGGTTAAAGATTCGAGACAATCTCGTAATAGTGTGGATGCTATTTGGCTGTCCAATATTCTCTCTCTCTCTCTCTCTCTCTCTCTCTCTCTCTCTCTCTCTCTCTCTCTCTCTCTTTTAAAAGAAATCATTATATACCATCGATCCATCTTCAGTTATCATGCTTGTTTTTTACCACGTGGGTAGTGCGAGTGGACAATGTTGCCTCATTCAACAACTTGATGTGCTTAATCTTCGTTTCAGATTAACGACATTGTGTGGCCCACATTTTTCCCGACATGATATTCTGTATGTGACACAAGGTTGAGGAGATGTGGATGTACCACATTTCATCTTATGATTTATGTCAATCTTTGTTTTGTGTTACGTCTGGATTTTCGAATACGATTAAATGCATTCTAGTATTCAAGTCGTATCTCATGGCTATGCTTTCTGATGTTCTATTTGCAAGTTGTTGGTTTTAGCTCTACATTGAAGAAATTTCACTCACATGGCATTGCATGGCAAGTTGCCATGTAGGCCTTGCAGTGGGCTGTGAGTGTGTTTTCTTGTTTTCTGTTGCATGCATTCTCAGATTGCGAAGGACATTGAATTTTTCACATCCATGCTGCTGTTTCTTTTCATTGTAATATCTGGTTTTACCTTGACAATATTTTACCTTGTTTTTCTGGTTCTAAAGTTGTTTGACTCTGCTAGTTGAAGGTTTCTGCATGTGCGACCTTTCTGCAATCTTTCTTTCTTATTCATTTATTTGCCAATGTCGTTAGAGTTCGGCTAGTGACTTTCTCGCGTTTTTCTCTTTGTTGACATTTTTTATATTGACCTTTTTTCTATCTTTATTTATTTGGAATTGTATTGCTTTAGTTCACATCAAAAGTTTCAAGATGTTGTTGCCGGCGACACTACTGCAGTGGTATTATTCTAGTAATTTACTTGGCGTTAATCATTCCTATAACATCTAGTTCATGGCAAGGATTATCTATCGCTCAGTTGCTTTGATAATTTATATGTGCAGCTTAGAATGCCCTTGTTGGGAATTTTGTTGTTACTTGCACCACTGAGTTATATGTTTCTTAGTTCTTATGTACATAAGAGTCTAAGCATTTGTAATATGATGATTTTTATCAAATTTTTGGTTTCATTTTGGGAATATTAACTGTTCTTTGCGACATGAATCACTGTGTATACAAGGATCAAGAACTGTCTGCATGGTTTTGTTAACTTCGAATTTGTTTTGGGGATATTTATTTACTTGGATTGTATGCGCATCTTTCAAATTTATGCTTTTTATTTGATATTTGTAGGTGAAATGTTGTGTGTAGGGTTAAAGGTAGGAAGAAGGGTCAAAAGAGGGATCGTCTGCCTCGGTTTGCTTTCATGACCAAAAGCGAAGTCGATCATCTGGAAGACGGCTATCGCTGGCGGAAATATGGACAGAAGGCCGTCAAAAACAGTCCATTCCCGAGGTAAGACCCAAAAAATTACCCTCGCTTTTATGCTTTTCATTTTTTTTTTCTCTCAGTTGAATGTTTCTTCTAGTTGCTGGTGCAGTTCAAGCCCTTTGAAGTTTATTCTTTCTCTGTTTTATGATGCAGTTTCATAACATGTCTTATTCAAGAAGTCTAATTTGGCAACATTTAATGAAATTTGGTGCAACCAAACCCACGGGTGGGACTTTTAACATCTTTGGAACGATCTAATTGTTCGAAACCAGGCTATGGAAAAGCAGCTTTTTCCATTGACTTTTCCGGAACTTTATTTTTAAAGAAAAGCCCTAGTGCTCAATGGCAGACAGCTTGCGTCCCCACGCCGAAAAACTGTGGGTTCAGGAAAGTAGCAGGATCTAGCCGCCTTGGTTAAGAAGCGTCTCTCTCGAATTGAAAGGGATGCCAAGAACTGGGGTCCACAGCATATGACTAGTTATTTTCTTTGGTTTTAGGCTTTAATCCTACGGGGTGCTGCTTTGCGGATGCAGTCTGATACAACCCAGATCAAGCACACGTCAATGAAAAGCTTGAGCTTTCCGCATCACATCCAGTGTTCCAATGCGCTTCTTAAGAATACCTCGTGATTGGAAGACCAAAATATTCCCTTATGTAGACAGAGAATGGACCATGAATGGTGTTACTTGTTTACTAGGGCAGAAGGCAGCTATTTCTGAACAGTCGCAGTAGAAAATTGGATAGTTGCAGTCCAATTCATTTTTTGTTTTACCAATTATACTTTCAAAATTTATTCACAAAACAAGGCTGATCATTTGGCGTGTTGGGCTGCATATCATTGCCATGAAACTTTATACATCAGGTGCTAGCAAGGGTTTTTTCAGTTTTTGACTGAAAGAGTCTGTAAACATATGAAACAAGAATGAAAATTAGACTGACTGGATAATCCATGTTCTTAGAACCATTGCCTCCTGATCTTCGGACAACAACTTACTTTCTTTCCTCTTATGCTTTTGCTTCCTACTAATTTCTAAGCCACTAAGCGATGCGGATAGATCACAGCCATCCGACTCGCGTTAGCTTTTTGATCTGGTCATTCAATGGGAAGTCGCTCTAGATATTTCTAATGTACGTGAATCAGTTATTGAAATGTCTTGAAATGACTGAATGCAAAGAACGTAAAGGAGAAAAGTTATTCATGCGCGGTGTTAAAGCCTCCCCCTCTTCTTAGCAGTTATTGTTCTTGTTGTTGTTATTTTTTCTTAACAAAAGGTTGAATCTTGCTTATCCTTTCTTCTAATATATCTTGCACCCTAAAATAGGTTGTATGCAGGACAAATTTTTCTGCTATGAAAAGCATTGTTCGAATGGAATATTGCCATGAGAATATTAATGAAAATTGCAGATGAAAAGACCCCAATATTCTCAAATGCCTTTTTAGCTACGTGCTAAGCGAACAAAAGGAAAAAGGATGGGAGAGTATGGCCTAACGAAGAGTGATGGAACCGTTCAAAGTTTCAAACCTGAAGAAACAGACGTCATCCATTTGTTTTGCAGGAGCTACTATCGTTGTACAAACAGCAAATGCTCGGTGAAGAAACGAGTGGAGCGCTCGTCTGAAGACCCTACTATTGTCATCACCACGTATGAAGGCCAGCATTGCCACCACACAGTTGGCTTCACCCGTGCAGGAGTCATAGCCCACGACGCGGCTTTTGCTGAACGATTTGCTGCTGCCATCCCTCAGCTACACTACCCATCTTTCCGATTCCATTCCCCAATCTCTATACAGAATTACACCAGGCCAGCTCCCCGGGTCTCATCTGAAGCAGCCGGTAGTGCAAGTTCCCAGGCAATGAAGCAGCCGACTGATGAAGGGCTACTTGATGACATTGTGCCGGCAGGAATGCGCAGCAGATGAGTGCAGCCGAAGGCTCTTCGTTGGAATGGTCCAGATGATTTCTTCGGTAATCCTTTTCTTCTCTTTATGCTTAATTAACTAGGTGTGTCCAGATAATGATAAAATATAATAAATATAAAAGTACATTGCAAACGAGATATAGGATATTTTTAGCAGAGTTGGAGTTTACATGGGCAATAAATTGAATAAAGACAAGTATACATGCTTGTATGAATATTGATAATTGAAAATATAAATAATGATAAGAAATAGACTCATTTAGAATAAATAAATGTCATGATAAAGAAAATGAGAAGCTTTTACACCTGTTGACTTATCAAAACAGGCCTTAATACCAATAATGAT
This sequence comes from Pouteria campechiana, assembly GCA_036873735.1. Classification (NCBI taxonomy): domain Eukaryota; kingdom Viridiplantae; phylum Streptophyta; class Magnoliopsida; order Ericales; family Sapotaceae; genus Pouteria; species Pouteria campechiana. Next base: position 10,309 of record JAYJMB010017361.1, read on the forward strand.
GAAAAATAGAATTTTTGAATGTAAGTAAATGTCATAATGGAGAAAATCAAAAGCTTTTACATCTGTTAACTTATCCAAACGCCCTAATTCTTGTATTAAGATGTTGTGGAAGCATTACTGATAACAGGGATTCTAAGTTGACATGATAATGACAATATGGAGGAGAAATGATCAGGTGCACATTATTGAAACTGGATGTCACGTGCAAATGATGACCCATGAAACTTCACCTGTCACAATGTGGGGCCGATGCCCTTTGCGGCATAGTTTCCTTGATCATTTGATACCTATGAGGGGATTGTGGGCTTCACGCCTGGTAGTTGTTGATTGAGGTTAGATAAATAAATAAAACTAGATATAATATTCCCCGCCAACTTGGTATGTTTGAATAATTTGTCCTAAATAAGTTGTTCTCAAATCAAACATAAGTAAACTCCTCATACATATATTTCTAGAAGTTAGACTTCACGTGGGATGAATGATCTCAAACCTTTTTGCATTGGCCTATTTAACTAATAATTAGCATAAATATCTAAAATAAAGATTACCAAGGCTTTGGTACATTAACTAGATATTCTACCACCACTACTGCTATTATTACTGAACTGGGTAAGTAGGCCCTGTTTAATGTTACTCTCAGAAGTTGCTTTTTAAGAATGTGCTGTTTACAAAAAAAAAAAAAAAATGAGAAGCAATTTTCCTTTGATGAGCTAATTATTGAGAGTCATTCGATAGCACTTATTTGATAAGATGCAACTTTCTATGTCAAATAATGAAGAAAGGGAAGGGCTTTCACTAAATTTCATTTTTACAAGGGTATTTTATAAGAAAGAAATTAGAAGATTTCAAAGGATTTTCCATCTGAGGAGCAATGATATCTTCTTTATTTAATGACAAGATAGCATTCTCTTGAGTTTACTCTGGATCCGGCATGAATGACTTTGCTTATTCATCATCATTTGGACGAACGATGGTAGTTTACTTTCAGATAAGTCAGCCACACACTCGGTTGTATGCGTTATTGAGATTATTTCATGATGTCATCATAGCATAATATGGTGCTGTGTAGGAAAGGAATATGGTGATCACGTTGTTATTGCCAATGGGAGAGTAAGGAAATTCAGTAAGCGTTAAATCAATATTGATATACCTTGTATGTGTTGATCAGAAATATTTTATTCGTCCCTGTGATCGGAGTTTAGGTCCTTGAAATTGGAATAATTTCAGCAGCAAATTATGAAAATTTGAAATCTCTATTTAATGAATAAGGAGTACATTTTCAAATCATTATGAAGCCTGGACCTGCCCTTGAGTATATAACTTTAACAGGAGTTACACAAAGGTAAATTGAAACAATAGAAACTTGATGTGGTTGGAAAGCGAGAAATCTAATTTTTTTTCTTCCCTTGCCATAATATATAGCTAACTAACCTTATTTTCCTTCATTATCTGTACTTTTTTATTAACACATCTAAGTATTTTGTCTTAGATTCAAGCGATTTTTCCTCCTCCGGTCCTGGGAATGGTATATCCTCTGCCAAGAGTGTAAAAGAGGAAATACTGCAAGATTGCCAGTAACTGCCCCATTTCTAACTTGGAGAATGATTCCCTGGTATCAATTGCACGGTGAAAGTTTTTCCATTTTGATATATTTTAATCATTTAATAAGATCCAGGCTATCCATTATACTTGTCTCCATGCCTACTTATATGATACCAAAACCCACTTTGATTGAAAATTAGGATAAATCACAATGAATCAAAATTTTCCAGATTTGAAGAGTTTAAAAACATTTTATTAATGTTAAAGCTCACATAAACTTACAATTGAAATGATTTTCAATGTCCTAAATAGGTAAAACACTTACAAGCGTGGTAGTTAGAACCGTTTTCATAAAATCAATTCTCTTCTATTATTATTGTTTTTGTCATGTTGCTGAAGTTGATATGCTGGTGAAACACTTGCATCTCACAGCCTTTTAGTGGAGCCTGGTTTCTATAATCATGCATCGCACCAACCATGCATATTGCTGTAATCCTTTTTTCCAAGTTTCGGTTGAAGATTAGTGCCCATGGCCCACCTTATGTTTATTTTTTCTGTTGTCCTCATGATCAAGATAGGCCCTCAAATTATTCAAATCACATTATTCTAACTACATCCATCCATATTTTTTTGAGACAAACACTTCTTATTACTTTCTTATGGTTTATTTATTGAAATATCCAATTAAATACAAAGCTTCGGCCTTCGGGTCCTAGTTCAAGCTTTCACCGGCTTTACGTCTCAGTCATCGATTCCCGTGTACAGTCGCCACGCACAAGTTGTGATGTGAATACATAGGAGAAATCCGCAGGAGATTAGAAGCATTGAAGACAAGCTCACGTGGCTCTCATTTAGTGCAGTCACAGAGGCCTATTAATCCGACAGGCCATATGCACGCATCAAAGATAGGCCGGTTGTAGTCTTTTTACCTAAGAATCTATTCTTTGCTTTTCCTCATGTCCTTACCTAATGGATGGAAGGGCAAGCCTCATCTTTTTCTGCTAATGCATGTTCACATCAAGCAACACTTGCCAGGATATCTCAGGATATGTTTGATTGATTTCATGTGGAAGAAGAGGACAAGATAACCTTTCTTTTTACTTTCCTTTTTGTGATATGTTACATACTTACCTCCATTCACTCTTCAAAATTCTACTTTTTTCATTATAATATACTTCTTCAATTATTATTTCTTAATGTTCAATTAAAATCTAATTTTCTTTTCTTTGCTTACTTTTTGACGGATATTTCCTCTTCTACTACACCTTCACCTATCAATCTTACAATTGGAATTTCTGATGCAATAACCTGGGCATCTTCAGAAGTATCAATGAAGCTTGAATTAGACTATGGGTTATTTAGGAGTACGTGGGCCCAGTACATATTGAAGCCTAAGCTGTGAAATGAAAATGGAATCATCATAAATCGTATTCGGTGTTTTCGTCTGTCTTTTATTTATATTTAAGATGTGCTTTAGTTTTTAATTAATGGCATTGCTTACCTTCTGTGTTGATATCGTTTTTGCATTTTATCTGCAGGCCACGGATTAGGGCGTCCATAGTAGGTTGCAACCATCGATTCTGATTGTGTATGGAGCATATTTTGATGGTCCACTAGTGGACTAATTAGGTGATCTTCTTGACTAGTTGGAAAGATGAGAATGAGGCTTTACACATTCAGGTAAGATTCATCTACATGCAGGGCCCCATAACTCATCTTTGGTCATGATTCTATTGTAAATATTGGTTTTGAGGGAAGGTCTGTAGATAGTCCATTCATGCATGGAATTTGCCATTTCCATGGCTTTGAAAGGCAACCTTCTCTAAAGAGCGCCTTATCCGTGGGGTTTCAGACTTCAACCTTGGCTAGGGCAAGCGTCTGGTACGGAAGCTGGCAGGTCAAATAATTTGCATTTTAAGCGACCCGCGACATGTCATATTTATCAAATAATTGCATTTAGGATCTATCTGAATGCATTAGGAAGAAAGTTTATTTTTCTATACTCCTTTTAAGACTAATGTGATGTCAAAGCTATCGTAATAATTTTTTTTCATTATTATTTAGATTTTTAATTTTTTTTCTACTTTTTTCATTTAAAAGCCTTTATTGCTAATTACATCCCTTCCCACACTTTTTAATACACCCACTTTCTAATAAACTCTATCGAAGCATAGCCTTAATTATTAGTCAATGATACATCCAAATTGCAAGATATAGCTAATAGAAAATTCTTGAATGAAACCGGTTTTAGGTGAAACCCTTAAAATTTTCTTGCATGATAATGTTTTCATCTAATGCAAGTCAAATATCATACTTAGTATTTTTTAAATTAAAATACGAAAAATCATTTCAATTAAAAAACTTCATAAGCTTTAAAGTTGCACGTGGGGGCTTATTATTGGGGTGGGTCCTACCCACCAGAGAAGGCAGGCGTGAATGGACGTCCCAACTTGCTGGTCAGTGAACCCCACCTAACAGTAGTCTGTGGTGGAAAACAACAACTGCACGTACTCTTGCAATTCGCTGATTTGATGCGCCAGCCATTCTATCTTTCCGTCGTATATATAGAGATGAAATGCACCAAATTACAAAGGATCCTTTACTTCCCAACCTCAATTTCCAAGCAATTGCATGTATTTGTTTGGACGTCTACAAGGATGTGCATTTGTTTGGAGGTAAAAGGAGGATAAAAACCAAGTTTTTACATTAAAAGGAAGATAAAAAGCATATTTTTCTTTTCCTTCCAATACGATATCATGTTTGAACACTCATGATTAACTTACTTTTTTATATATTTTTTTCCCAAAAGGCCTATCTATTTTCTATGTAAATACTTTATTGTTGACATCATTACATATCACCACCTACCCTTTTATTTCACTTTTATCTTTTCTACTTTTTCATATTTTTTTCCCTCAAAACAAACACATACAAGTAAAAATAATTAAAAAAAAACAACTTCGTAAACATTCCAGCGTATTCTCTTAATACTTTTTAACTTGCTAAGCTCGTATATCATATTTCCATACGCTTCATAAATTCTAAAATGGCTAACCTTCATTTAAAAATGCGCGTCTCATCTTCAGTTCTACCAAATTAATGCTCTCTATCTTGATTGAAGAAGCATGCTCAAAAGAATTTCAATATGTTTAAAACTCTATTGTTATAGTAAAAAATAATAGTAATAATAAATAATCTCAACCACCTATTATGTGGTGGTCGATTCCATGGCAATGGTTAAGATCTCCGAACACTGTCTTAATAGATATGTGTGTGCGTGCTTCATTGCTATGGCGTTTAGTAGCATGATCTTTTGAAAAGAAAGAAAGAAAGAAAGAAAGTAAAGATACTAGAGTGTAGAAAGTTATACCCTTATTTTTTATTATATTTGATTTATTAAAAAAATATAAAAGCTCAGGTGGAAGAAGATGAGATGCCTACGCTTCTTTATTTTCCACGGAGATTATATATACATTTAACAATTAGTAATAATTTTTGATAATTATTTTATTTTATTTATATATCATTACTTATATTTTTTATAAAATTTATATTAATTTATTTTATTGCTGGTTTCATAGATAATGTAAATATTATTTCTTTTATTTATATATATATTCTCATCTTTTATATATATTTTTTGCTTCAAACGAAGCCCACCTTAAAGATGGTGGAAGATAAGTCACGGACAGTAAGGATTGACCCGAGAGGAAGATACGTCACCCTTGCATTATATGATATGGTGGAAGAGTTGCCCATTTTCATCTCGTCGTCGTCCCTGCAAAATGCATGCAAAGAGAAAAAGACAAACAAGCCCCCCCCATCTCGAGGTTGCTTCTGTCCCCCTTACTTTTTAATTTCCCTATTTAATGTCGGGCAAATGGTGGCCGTACACGTATTCCCCGGAAAGATGCGCCGCTTCAAACAATGGGCCGGAATCCAAGCGCTCTATTCCTCGCCGATTCACATTCGCGCGCGTATGTATGGCGTTGAAGATTTGAGTGTCGATGCGCAGCAGCTTTGGCGTACAATGAAACGGAAGACTATTCCTTACTTTTTTGTCGAACTTCAGCGAATATTGTCAACATTACATATAAATTGTATATCATCATCATCATCATCATCACATCATTTATTTTTAAATTAATTATGTATATCTTTTTTATCAATACTTTATTTTTACTCATTGTTTCATTTTTTTGGTTATTTATTCGGTGTTCCCAAGTGCTTCATACATTCCTTTTATTTTTTTAAAAATATAATATTTTAATAAGGTCCAAGTACACTATCCTACTTATTTTTATATATATTTTTATTATTTTAAAATTCATCTTTATTAAAAAATAGTAGGTCACAATGAATATAAACTAGTAAGAAAGCTGAAAATTTATTTTGGGCGCACAATAATTTCTAATGAAATAATCTTCAAATTCTTGACTAAATAAATCTTAAAAAAATAATGAATTATTTTAATCATACTAAAATATTATAATTTTTAAAAAATAAAATATTTCTTTAAATTTGCCAACATATTTTTATTCAAAATTCTAAATATGTTAACATATTTTTAGTAATATCTTACATATCCATATATTTCTTTGAAGCCTTTCAAGAATGTGAAAACTATTAGGCTTTGTTTAGATTGTGTTAATGGTTAAGGGTGCAACTTGGTCTCAGTTCAACCCAAATCCTTCCTGCAAACCCGAATTTCATCAATATTGAAACTCACCTTTTCCTAACCCGAACCCTATTTAAAATCTACCCAACTTGAGTTGGGGTCATCTTGAACCCGATTTCAACATAAATATTATATATATATATATAATATTTATGTTGAGTACAATATAAAGAAACCACAATTTATACTCACGATGGAAGTTATTATACTTACACATCGACTTCTCATTTTACCTTTACTATCGCCTAACCAAAGAATATAAGGGGAGCTATTGGATCCAAACTCTAAAAGTTTTGGCATGAACGCCTCATTTGCATGCCTTATTATTGATGACTAAAATTGAATGATATTTCAATGCCTTATCTTGTCTTGATTATATTGCAAATACTCATCACCAAATAAGTTATGAGACTCTTAAAATATAAAACTCCTTAGCAAGTCATAAAAATAATAATAAATATTTTAAATTTGAATTAAAAATGGATAAGAATGGAGGTTGTTTAGGGATGCAACTTGGGTTGGGTTAACCCAAACCCATCTGAACCCAACTCGACATTTTAAAGGGTTTGGGTTGATGGCAACATAAACTCAAATTTTAATTTGGGTTGGTTGGGTTGGTGGCAACCCAACCCAAAACTAGTCCAAATTGCATATTATTAGTTGCAAAATTAAAAACTATACATTTTTTGTTTCTTATAATTCATATTACATTATTCTTTTTTTTTAAAATTTTTTTATAAAGCATAAATGACCTACCAATCTCTATTATTTTTGTGATTTCTATCCCTATTCTTAGTACAAGCGTATTTTCCTCTAGTTGATGTTATCTTCCTAGTTTCTTCCTCATCTTCATGTCTTTTTTGAAAATCTCATTGGACCCAATTAAGTATTATTTAAACTAGCATTTTATTTAGCTACTTGATAAACTTATTATCTTATTTGAATTTAAAATTTTAGTTTGATGTTGGATATGTAAATTTTAAGTATATGTTAGATTAATTTTATTTGAATGTTATTGAATGTTGAAAATGAACAATCATTTTTCTAATTATTCATGTAACCCGAATTCAATCTAAACCCAACCTACTGAATTTGGGTTAGGGTTGAAGTTTTAAAATTAGGGTTGGGTTAGGGTTAGAGTTGAGGTTTTAGGCTTTGGTTAAGGTTAGAGTTAGGGTTAATCTCAACCTGATCCTAAATAACCCAAGTTGCACTCCTAAGGTTGTCTAATATTTGTATACAAAAGAAAGGAATTAATAGATTGTGTGTACTTAAACATAGCATGATACAAAATTAAGCTTTGGCAGGCATGAATGTGTCATGTACATGGGTTTGATTATCCCGGATAACTTTGAATGACATTCCAATGCCCAGTCTTGCCCTAATTATAATAATAATAGGAGTAGGAACAGTTAAAGAGTGGAGAATGATAGGTAATTACTCATTGAAATGGAAGCGAAGTAAACGATGCTCTCATTCTGAAATCATGGTTGATCAAAATATCAGCTATGATTCTGAAATAATAAAATGGATCAAAACATCTATCCAGAGAGAGAGAGAAAGAAAACACAAGATTTTTATCAATCCAAATTTCAACTTGAAATTCACCGAGCCCGATTTTCAAAAATAGGATTAGTGTTGAAATTTTACAAATAGAGTTAGAGTTAGGACTAGGGTTGAAGTTTTACAAATAAAATTAGAGTTAGGGTTGAGGAGAACCCGAGTTTCATGAGCCCAAGTTGCATCCTTATTCATAGTGAAACTTCATTAGCTATACTCCTTTATATACCTTTTCAAATTGATGTGGTATCTTAATTAACATAATAATCCTATTTTTTCACATAATTAACTATATTTTCAATCTTTTATTCTTATTTTCATTAAATACCTTATATTCCCTACTTTAGTTTTCTAAAACAATCCCCAACGTAATTCACTTGTATTGCTAATGCACCCCATCCAAACAAAGCCTTAGGATTCTCCATTTACAATTCAAAATTCGATTATGGAGACCCATTAAACTAGTTCAAGGGAGTTTTAGGTCAACCCCACATCCATCTAATTCTCAAGATTTTGTATTACAATCAACCATCTAATGATATGGAAAGGGCCCAAAATGCGATTTGAATCACACACTACATTAAATGAATATTTTACCTTTTATATTTTTGCATTTCACCTCTTATTTTACATTGTAATTGGCGGGGACACTAAACATTACATCCGGATATAACAATTCAATGGAACTCATAAAGGATTTAATAGAATGTAATTTAATTATTATATTCAACACTATTTGTTTAGTTAATAATCTAAAAATAATTATGATAAAATATGAAAGAAAAATTAAAAATTAAAATCATTTGGAGCAGGGGGCATGCAAAGATGGGCAAAAAGGATTAGAGACTCTATCACCTAATCTGTCCTTGAGAAAGCGGAAACACAGCAATCAAATTGCGAGGAATGGTAGAACGATTGGTGGCCATTATTCCAGTCCTTATATTATCTTATTTTTGTGCATGATCAGCTTCAAATTCTTGTTGCAATTGATGATGGTGTAAAAAAGCTAATTCGAAACTTCTAAATAACAAAAATTAGTTAGCAAATTCCAGAACACCGGATACATGTCAAGTGTAGGCTTGAGAGTTTACCTACATGAATTGCAGCATTGACGTGGCGAGTACCTGATGTAAACTAAATTTCCTTTAAATAATCAAGACTCATAAGACGGTAAAAAAAGGTGGTGGTGGGTTTACAAACAGTGACCTCTCCCTCTCAGTTTTGCATGGCCACTACACCTACATGGTGTAAGGGTTCATGAGTGAGGGTCAACCTCAATGCTCCCTACCACCTCATAATATACCTTCCATGTCTTCCTAAGGTGAGTTTTATTCGACTTGGACAAGGAAGCCAACAACCCAATACAAACACATGAGTTTGGATTTTTTTGAGAGGGTGGAAAAGAAAACACGATAATAGAAAAGCTTTCTTTTCCACCTCGACTAATGCGGTGTGATGTTTTAGCTGCCTAATAACTCTAATTTTTTTTTTTTATTTATATTTTGGATCATTATCTATAATATTTTCATCTAAAAACATCTACATTTGCTCATCTACATTCGCTTTATCTTCAATTATTATCTCAGCATAAGCTCATTGACTTAAACTAAGAAACACCAGAACATAAGATGCCAAGCCTTTTTTTGCAACAGTCAATTTGATACCAGGGTTGCAAATTGGTTTGGATCATTTCAACAAATCCCAGACTGTACTTGGTTGGTTAATTCATTGAATAGCACTAGAACATGTATCACTTGCTTTCAATTGCTTTTTTATTTAACATATTACGTTTTAATGTTTTTATGCTTTATTTAAATTAATTATTAATTCATAAAAAAATCAAAGTAAAATTTGTTGGTAACATACATTTTATCTTGAATTTCAATGTGAATTTGATTAATAGGGTTAGGGTCGAGATTTTAGAAATTTCGATTAAAGTTGACTCCAACTTACATTCTTCGCAAAACCAGTGAAAATTGATGGAGCCAAAGAAGGGAAAAATGGGCTTTGCGTAGATAGATTTCCAATGCCGTCGGGCCTTCAGCCATGCAACGGACGACCAGCAGGCAGTGCTCAATCTATTAGAACTAGTACTAGAGGCAGCATCCAAGCAATTAAACTGTCCAAAATATCAGCCGCATCTCAAAATTATCGTGACAAGAAAATAGCCTCACTACAAATTTACAGTCCATCAACATTGCAGGGCATAAAATCATCCCATGGTAACACCGACGAATACAACAAACCATATTTCACATCGAACAAAAATTTGGGACCTGCAAAAGGATATCTAAGAGACTGCATAGCAGGCATTAACCTCTACCGGAACAGCAACTTACCATCCGGACTCGGTAATGAAAACACCATCGCATAAGCCTATGCAGTTCCACCCTGGCTAGAACAGGAAATTCATATTGCAGCTCCACATTGAGAACAAGGACGTAATGCTGAATTATTGTTTGTTTTCCTTTTTTTTTTTCTTTTTTTTCTGGTGGGGGCGGGAGGAGGAGGTGGGGGAACCAAATCCATTGGAACGGATTGCCCATAAAATCTTTAGCACCTACTTGGAGAGAACTGATTACAATTTCATCAATAAACAGAATATATAGATTCAGTAGAGCAACCAGCCCAACCTACACAACAGGGGGGAAATTTTTAAACTTTTCTGTTTCATACACCCAATCTTAGGAAGCAGTAACCACCCGCGGACCAGCAACTGCTGCTGCACCTGCAGCAGCAGCAGCATGTTTCTTCAACTGAGCAGCATGCTTTTGTCCAGCCAGATGGTAATTGAACACTGTTTCGCTGTTTACAGCCACGTTGCATATGGCACACACCCTCAGTGATTCTGCTGCAGCTCCACTCTCCATTAACTTCCTTCTTTTTGTCTCCAAATCCTCCACCTCTGCTCCAGGGCCACCTTTCCTCCGTGTCGCCTGACTGCTGGTGGCATTGCCTGCCTCACCTGATGGAGTCTCCTTAACAGCTGCTAGATTATTGGGGTTTGCAGCAGCAGCGGCAGCGGCAGCGGCCTCTTTCTTTGCTTCTTCTATTTTCTCAAGATTCTTTTTATGTTTCTTCCCCATTTTGTGCTTGTCCAGCACATCCTTGCTGTTGCACTCAATATTACATATCTCACACCATGCAGACTGCACAACCTTGACTTTCTTGGTCTTCTTCATAGCACCCTTGCCAAATTGGTGGCCTGCACTATTATTCCACATGGGATTTGTACTAGGATCGATCATCCCATTTGCCATTGCTACAGTCTGCAAAGGAATATCAATCCAGTGGCTCTTTAGAAATAAAAAGTGCGACCAGCAAGGTAGTTTTTATGGATAGTAATGCAATTTGTGCACTTCCAGGGAAGCCCCCATCACACTAGATTCTTTCTCAATCCAAATAGGAGAACATGTGGATGCCTAGTAGGATACACTATATTGCAAGGAGAAAACAGCAATCAAATTGGGTCTAACAGGTTGGAGAATACAGCTTTTGGTCACATTCAAGATGAAAATCCACCAAACAGATCAACATCAAGAATGATTCTTGAAAGTCATGCAGCTTTTGTACAGCAGAAATTTCCCATGTTGGTTAACAAGTATTTACACAATCCTCCTTTGGGAGGAACTTATCCAAATATGGGATGTGAAATTATCTAAACCAACTTACAAGTGCCATGTAAATCAAGTGGCGGCACTTGCAAGAACCACTGCACATTTTTATCTACCAACAACTTGTGAGAAAGCCGTGCAGTTGTTGCTTCCATTGATTATTCACAGAAGTTAAACACTGCTCTCAAGTGCATGGTAATGGAAGAATAACAAGCATTTGCAATACCTGGATTTGGTAGACACATTTTAAGTTTGATGGACTGAATCCCAACTCAAGTAAAATAAGGAACAAAAATGCACTCTTTAAGTGTCAGAGACTGGTACTTGCATTGAAACATTAAACAAGCCTAAAAGGGCATGAAATAGGTCTGTGTAAGATCCACTATAGTAGTTCAGGCATGACATTTTCAACAACCCACCAAAAAGAGCAAAATGTGTAACCATAGATTAAATCTACCAAACCCATGGAGGGAGAGTTCTATGCACTCATAAAAGGGGAAGTTGAGCTATAAAGATTTCATTTTAAGAGGGGACGTAAAACTGCAACATTTTGACAGTCAAAATAGGGTGAATTTGTTGTTTGTTAACTTGTCATTGCTGAAGATTGGTAGATGAACTTGGTTGTTTTTTATCTCAAGTACTCAAACACAATGGAGAGAGAGAGAGAGAGAGAGAGAGAGAGAGAGAGAGAGAAACTCTAATGCCACAAAACATTGACAAATAGAGAAATCCTTACATTTGGTGAATCTTAGAATAATAAAAGGCCATAACAAGGAAATTAACAACAATAAAAGAATAACACAATGACATTGATCGTCCATACATTCCATGCTCTATATTAAAAGAAAAAAAAAGCAAAAAAGAAAACCCCTAAATAACACTATCACCAACACTGTCGACTAGGCAAACAAAAAGAGGTATTAAAAATGGCATCTGGTGTCCACATTCCATCACAGTAATATATATAAAGGACCAATCATAGGGTACTACGCAAGAGCAAAGCACAAGCCCACATGGGAGAAAAATCCAAAGAGAAGGCAGGCTCTTCTTCCACAACCACTGAACACTACAGAACCACATGTTACAAGAAAGAAATAAGGAATGAAAGAAAGAAAAAGATAAGTAGCTGTAGAAGCTCTTCTTCCACAACTGTCACATGGCATTGAAACAAACTGAAGCTTTGGATGAGTAGAAAAAGGAAGGAAGAATGCAACATGTTAGCAAGAAGAAAAAGAAGAATGGACATGAACATCAGCAACAACAACAAGAGGGGGATAAAAGGGAGAAGATGAAGAAACATGAACCTTGTCAGAAGAAGAAGCCCCAAATGCCAGCAACAGCAACCAAGCCCTTTCTTTGTGGTTTTTCTCCTTTCGCATGACTATGGGTGGTCCTTAAGGGGTCTTTTTTGAGAAAAAACAAAAAATTACTATGTTTCATGTTGCTTTGAGAAGGTGCCCAAGGCGAGCACCTTGCATCTGGAAGAAAAATAGACAAAAAGTATGCTTCACGTATGCCTTTTGCTAAACGCCTCATCCCAGCCATTGGAAGTTGCACTGCCACACCTAACTGTGCCCCGCACCTGGGCGAGCATTTCACAACTATGACTAGGATTTAAATTAGTTCAAAGCAAAGATTGGACTAGTTTAACCTAAAGCAGTCAAGGGATTGGACTCTACCTTCAGTTCAATTCTAACAACACTGCTTGCCTGTAATCAAGTGGATCGGCCTCGATCTTCAGTTCAATTTTAACTACATTGCTTGCTTGTAAGAATACTTCCTTTAGTCTGTTCTTCTTAAAGCAAGTAGTTGATACAATAAACCCATAAATTTTAATCCAATTAAGTCTTGCAAAATAACATGAAGAATTAAATATTAACTGAAATCATCATCATCATAAGCCATTTCCCACCTAAGTGGTATCAGCTTCATGGATCTTATTGCACCATTCCCATGAATCTTGAATTATGTCCCCAGTAAACTCAAGCATTTTAATATCTTCCCTAACAATCTCTATTAATGTTCTTCTCAATCTTTATTTCTCTTATATTATTCTATTTTGATAAATCCATTCCTCCTAATTGGTGTAGTTTTTGCTCTATGTTTCACATAAGCAAACCACCTATATTTACTTTCTCTCATGTTATTACTCATTGGTCCTACCTTTAAGTTACCTTGAATAGATTTATTTCTAATTTTTATTTTTTTTGTTTTATTGCACATCCATCTCAACATCCTCATTTTGGCCGCACTTATTTTATGCACACATTATTCTTTAACTGCTCAACATTCTAACTTATAAAGCATAATTGACCTTATAGTTATCTTACAAGATTCCTCTCTTAATTTAATTAACATTCAGCAATTACGCAGAATTCTGGAAACACAACACCATTGCTTTCAACTAGCTTGATTCCAAATACTTAAATTGGTCATTTTGTGATACTACCTGATCTGCAATCTTAATTAACCCCTCATTTATATTCATATTGTTGATAATGTTACATTTCTTAGATTCAGTTTTTGTTTAACTAATTCTAAAACCCTAATATTATAAAATATCTCATCATTTATCTAACTTCAAATTTACGCCTTCTACAATCTCACCTATTCAAACTACATCATCTATGAGTAACACACACAAGAGAACCTCTTCCTGCAAAGGTCTAGTAAGCTCATCCATGACCAAAGACCCAGTCCAATTAAGTAGGGTGTTAAGTTTCAAACAATAACATGAAGAATAAATATTAAATAATGCATCAAATAATAAAATGTTAGGAATTGTTTCCTACACCTCCCAAGGAAGGAACAAGAAAAAAATAAAATTTATTGATGAATTAAATTTATTGATGAATTGTTTTGAGTCATCTACAATCTATAAGACATTTCATACATTTGTGTGCTGTATATGTCAAAGGCTTTTCCTCCTTGCCAATGTCACATTCCTAATCACAGCCAAACATCCCAAAGAAGAGCAAAGAAAATTTACTTCAATGTAGCATATCAATTCGATTCATATATCAAGAAGTATTTTCTTCCCCCTTGGCATTTTAATATTAGAAGGTCCACATTGAATTTGACATAGTAGATGATAGAAAACCGTAGAAATCCATGATAATGACATGATCGGCCATGTAAATAGGTCATTCAAGTGGTTTAAAAACCAAAAATCCCAAAGAAGTGCGAAGAAAATTCATTTCAATGTGGCACATCAATTCAATTCATATGGCAAGAAGAATTTCCTTCCCCCTTGGCATTTTAACATTAGAAGGTCGTCGCAGAATTTGATATAGTGGATGTTTGAAAACTAGAGAAATCCAGGATAATGACATGATGGACTATGTAAATGGGTCATTCAAGTGGTCCATGAATGAGAAGAATTAAGGTCAACAATATATTCCTTTCGAAGTTATTGGTCATTAATAGGTTACCATGTCCAAAGCATGGAAAATGGGTTCCATGGAGTTCATCTGAGTATTTAGCTAGTTTTCAAAAGTTGGTTGCCAACTTTGCAGGATTTTATGGCCATCTTATCTTGGTTTCAGGTTGTTCTATTACTCATTCATATGGCCCTGAAAAGAGATGGGAATCAAGTGGGCATTCAATTTTAACTTCTAAATAGTTTGTAGTAAT
This sequence comes from Pouteria campechiana, assembly GCA_036873735.1. Classification (NCBI taxonomy): domain Eukaryota; kingdom Viridiplantae; phylum Streptophyta; class Magnoliopsida; order Ericales; family Sapotaceae; genus Pouteria; species Pouteria campechiana. Next base: position 25,336 of record JAYJMB010017361.1, read on the forward strand.
TAAAGTTAACAAACATTTTTACATTAGGGCCATGTTAAGGCAAATTTGATCAGTCGAAAGCATTTTAACCACATCTTTAAATAGAACTTTTGCCACTGGTTTGAGAACTGCTCACTTTGGTCTTTATCTATAAAGTAAAATTTTTGCTTTTCTATTTGTTGTTGTGTGTAATGCCCGAGCGTTAGAAATAAGGGGAAGATTTTTTTTTTTTGAAAGAAAACAATGTAAATGAATTGATTTTAAGTTATTTGTGGCATAATTTATATGCGTTAGATATTAATGTTATATGAAAATATTATGATTAAAAGTGCATGAAAAAGAATGGGGAAAGTAGAGTTGAAAAATGTGGAAAAATTAAGAAAGAAAAGTGGGCCAGGAAACTAGCGCTAGCAGCGCCAGATTGGGCGCCGCGACGTCGGACGATGAGCAGGCAGAGGTGGCGGCACCAGTCGGCGATATAAGCCGAACAGTTGACTTTTTCGGCCATTTTCCGTTCCATTTTTTCCCTGGTCCATTCCGTTCTTTCTTCCCTTTTGCCCTATCCCCGTTATGCTTGATTTTTTACCATTTTAGCTAGGAAATCAACTTGCCTAGCTATCTAATCTAGTGATCTTTTATTTAAACCCAATTTTCATCCATTTGAATCGTAGAAAACAGAAAAAAAAATCTGATTTCCACCAAATGGAAGAAGCTACATGAAGCTTGAAGCTTGATCCTTCGTTTGGAGAGGATGACAACGCTTGTAAGCGCCGAATTCCATATTTTCGGTTTTTAGGGTTTGGAACCCAACTCGTAAATAGTGGATTTGGGGGTTTAAATTGACGTATATGGTTATAAATTCATGAGAGAATAGTTTAATAGAGTGATTATAGTGATTGACATGAGAAATTTGCAATTTATGCATAGCTAGGGTTTGGGAATAGTGGAATTTAGGGATTTCATGATTTATGTTGTATTAATTATGAGGGAAATGATTAAATGCATAATTATAATATTTTAGAACTTGGATGGGGTAATTTTGACCAGCAAAATTTGGATTTTTGATTATGCCCTGATTAGGGTTAAAGAGGGTTTTTATATATGGGCTATGTGAGCTATGAATTGATTGAGTTAAAAGTTTAATCAAGTTATTTTACACATGTTTATATGATAATCATGTGTATATAGAGTGAATGTTGCATGAAATGAAGATTTTTAGTGATGCCCTACTGAGAAACCCTAAACTAAGTAGCGTTTATCAAATGTTTGATAAAATTACTTCCAGGACAGAAGTGGTGTAAATGACTAGTCATAGGTAGCCTATGCATGGCTATGAAAGGGGTGTTAATATAACACCATTGAAAAGTATTTAAAATAGATTAAATTGTCTTATAAATAAATGAGATTGTTGCTCTGTACAGTATCATCTGAGAAGGATAAAAAGTCATAAAGCTCGAGGAGTGTATGATGATTCGTCAGGAGGTAAATAGGTGCCCCCTATTGTGTTTAAATGAATGTATTGGGATATAGAATATCCCATTGTTTGTTTCCAGGCATGCATGTTTTATTTGAGGGATTATAGATATCCCATGATGTTCTAAAGAATAAGGTTCATGATTACTGAATACTAGGGATAAGAAATATCCCCTTATTATGTTGATATGCATTTGTTGAGCATGAGTAGACTGATAGGGAATATTTTATATTCCCTGATTGTGATAGACATATGATTGTTGGGATAAGAAAATATCCTGTGTTTTATGAATGTTAGTTTTATTCTTGTGTATGAATGTCTAAATGAAAAAGATAAAAACTATCCCGATACTGCATATAAATTGATAAGTGTGACAACATGTGAATGCTTGGTTGGATGAGAATAGTAGAAATTCCCTTATGTTGTATCTATTGATGTATGTACTATGATGTGGATGTAATGAAATAGAAAACATTCCCTATTGACATAGATATATTGTGAGATGTTAAGACGGTACCATTATGGTAAATTAATATGCATTATGCCTACATGGCATAATTTGATATGTGGTGCCCGAATGACGCGATTATGAGATTATGCCTGTATGACATAGTTTTAGTGTGTGTGGTGTCTGCATGACACCTAGTCTGGTGGTATAATGAGCACAAAGTGGCTGAAAGGTGAGGTGGAAATTATGACATTATGCACTTGAACAACGTAGTATATTTATTGGATTAATGAGGATTGAAGCCTCATGAGTGTATTGTAGTGATATATTTGATTCATGTTTTGAGTTAGAACATACGTTTTGATTGATTATGGTTTATTATTGTTTTATATTTCTGCCTACTTATTGAGTTGCCCGGACTCACACCTTCTTATTCTATTTTTTTAGCTAACAAGACGGGTAAAGAATTCTATCTGTGGATTGAGACTGGCAAACAAAAGTAGAAGACATTTAATGATATGATAGCATGTGGGGATACGAATCCCATGGTATTCTTGTATAATGGTGTAATTATAATTGTAAAGTTCATGATGTATTTGTAAAATTATAGTTTAAAAAGATTTCAATAATGTATGGCATGTCATAGTAAATTTATTTAATATATTGTGATGGAATAGTATGATTCTAGTCAGAGATATTGTCATCATGATACGGTTCCGATCCAGAGAGGAGTTGTGAGTATAAGTGTGAGTGTTTTAGATATAAATGTTGTCTTGTAATTATGGAAATGTAAATTTATTTGATTTCATACATGTATATTAGGCATAAATGCTTATATTTTAGGGTAGATTCTGCCGGATTTATGACAAGATTTCCCTTAAAAATTGAAAAATTGTGACATTATGAGAAGATTTCCCCTAAGAAAGAGGGAAATGATAACGTTCCGCATCAGTTCTGGTGTGGTGAGGTCAAAACGCATAGGGTAGGGGTGCGAGGCATTATATTGTGTTAATATATCCTCCACCATTCATCTTTGCTTTTTTATTATGCATCAGAATTCCATTCCACTTCCACCTTCTGCTTGGGGATTCGAATGTCTGTCTTCAACAGATTTCATTGTTGATCACAAAGCATATCTTATCTCTTTCCTCATGCTTGACATTAATGTTTGCCATCCATTTGTGCCACATGCATTGCATCAAGAACCCTTTACCACTAGCAAAGAAGACTTGTCTAAAAGTCAGACCTATAAGTTCCAAAATGCAGCTCTCGTGGAAGTGGATAGGGCTCACATAGTCAACAGAGCACGGCCGAAATCTAATTTCAAAAAAATGACACCCCACCCACAAAAATCTGCTGAACAAAATGTCTGGATCATCAAATCTTGGGCACCACCATGAAAAATCCAAAACTAATTACGTGACTAACACTATTCTTATCTAGAGATAATCAGATAATTCAATGACATAAGCCGTGAAACGGACGTAACTATCATCCTACCAAAGGAAAAATCCCATCTTGTTCTTCCTGGACTTATTCTCATCATAGAGGCACAAAGAAATAGATTTTTAGCCGGAAGATCAATCCCTACCTGCTGAAATGCTCCCTGTGCGGCCCAGCTCTGCTGCAGAGCTGGGTCTGCGAAGTATGCGCCGGCCGGCATTATCTGCGGGTGGGCGAACTGGAGCGCCGCCGTCTGCCCATCGTAGCCTCCATGCGGAAGGTAGGGGTTTGGTGTGAAATGATCGACGCCCGGGGGGCGCAGGCCCGATTCTGACGAACCAGAGTCGAATTGGGCAGATGGATTCTGGTGTTTGGGGTTGGAATGGGAGGAATTAGGGTTCTGAGAGTGCGGGTGATACCGATATTGGGCGTAGGGATGCTGCTGCTGCGCATTGTAGAAGTGGGCCGCGGCAGCAGCGTAGGGATCGGTTGGCGAGGCTGTCTGGTGCTGTTGAGATTCGCTCCATCTGAAGTCCATGGGAATACATTCGAAGAGAGATTGAGATTTGGGAAGAAATTGGGAGAAATAGGGTTTTTAATTTGGGGGAAGAAAAGAAAATGGCGGAGAAGAAACCAGGAGAGGAGTAGAGTGGCGGATGCTATGTTGCGCCCAAGTGCGTCGGGAGCTGGAGTGATCCTTGTCTCGTGTGAGTTAACCACCGTTTTAAAAGTGCGGAGGTTGTCGCGGACTCGCGAGTGTTTCAGATTCCAACACAAAATCGGTAGTGGTGGATCGTTAATTCTTCCAACGATTTGAACGGATGATCTGGATCGAAGGAAGAAAAAAGACCCGCTGCGCACCCTAGTCCGGGAATTATTAATTTCAGCCCTGAATGTAAGATCAAGACCGTCTAAATGATTTTTATTGTTATTTTACCCGCAGATCCTTTGGATGATAGTTTAATTCCAAAATCTGAGTGGAAAATGCTTTAGAATTAAGTGAAGAATAACATGATGGTCCTAACAAAAATGGGCAGCAAAATGCACTGGAGGAAACCTGCTCTGAGAGGCAATATTCCGTGCCTTTGTCTTGTTATCACACATTTGCTAGGTGGACGAGATGATCGGAACCGTTTATGAGGTGGAATATCGGTCTTAGTTTAATAAAAATCTAGCTTTAAATGGTATTATTTGCTATTCCCCCTCAACGGCAACCGCTACCGGTTTAGGCATGTGCTCATTCACCACTAAATAGGCATGCAGCGAAAAATTTTCACGTGCGCCGTTTGCCGTAGGATCGGATGAAGCGGTCGCTTCACTTGCTGAGTGTAGCGTCGTTGGGTCTGCGACACTTGGCTTGAAAAAAATGTAAGGGAATGGCATGGCTTGTAAAAATAAAAGATGACTGTATTAAATTATAAATTTTCACACTTGAGGGATTGAATATTCGAAAACCATTAAGTTTTGTCGCGTGCACGAGCGACAACCCTCGTTCCGTGATCCAGACCGTCAAGATATATTCATTACAAGATGCAGTATCAATTAGACTGTCTAGATTTCCTGAGCGCATCCCGTCATCTGCAGAATCCTTCATGCCACGCTATCCGCTAATCTGAAGAGTCCAGACAGATTTCGAGGTATCGGTCGGGATTTGGGTGCGTGTGGGGCAGATCAGAGACGAGCTTGAAAGAGGACAGATGTAGGCCCATGGGTTGAAGTTGGGTCGACAGGTAAGTCCATTGATTCAAATCATAAATAACCCTATACTTTTTTAATTACTCATTCAATAAAAAGGAAATGACATCAACAAATCCAGATATAAGGTGAATAAGGTTAAAATAAATAAAAGATAATTATTAAAAGTACATGTAATAATACCAAAAAGATTGAATTGTTACAAAAGATACATGTAAAATCAACTCGGGAAATGGATTTTGCTGAAAATTCCTTTTTGATCCATTCCAATCCATGTTGCCAATCACCCCAACATTTAACGGATGGTAGATGACAGTGCACAGGCCGTTATCCTATTGGAGAAACAAGTCTTCGAGTTTGGAGTTTGCTATAATCCTTCTTATCTTTTTGTTAAGAAGATACATTAGGACAAGCGAATGTAATTCAGCATTTGAGAGAGAGAGAGAGAGAGAGAGAGAGAGAGAGAGAGAGAGAGAGAGAGAGTACAGCAGCGTGTGAAGCAGGACAATGAGAAAAGAAGATGTTCTACTGCTCCATAACCAAGCAGAGACAGGAAATTTTCAGTAAAACTGATTTTATAAAGATATTTTCCATGTATATTGTTACTCTTTTTCTTTTTTGTGGGTGAGTGAACCAATGCAACTTTGACTACCTCACATTCCCTCCTTCACATTATAAAAGATACTTGGTAAGCCATCCACCTTTTCCACTGAACCGACACGCCCTTTCATTTCCTTCTACGCTTCTTCTGACTCGAAAAACCAAATATGACAGGGACAAGATTCTGTTGTTCACATGAACTTAGATCACCATACAGGTGGAATGGCGCATGCCTGCCTCAATCTGAAGTTTCCAAATCATCAGACACAACATGGTTAAGCAACCCAAATCGACAGCAACAATAACTTAGCTGAATTGGTGAAATTTGGCTAAAAATTTTGGTTAAGGAACAGAAAAGTTGGTCGAAATGGGAATCCCACAAAGATGGGCACTGCCTTGTTATTGACCAAGCTGATTCACATTCTCTGTGTATTCCTGTTGCCTAACTGCTCATCAAGTCTAATTGATTCAAAGACATCTTAGGACCTGCCCTCAACGGTTATTCTGGATTTTCTTATGAAAAAAAAAAAAAGAGCACCGGATCAGGCACTGGCCTGCTAGTCAATGGTTAGGACTTGTCTGTTGGAACCTTATAAGACTATGCAATGATCCAAAGATCTTTACAGGACAATGGGATGCATTCAGTTTCCTGTTTGCAAATCTACAGCTTAGAAGAGATACAACAAAATTCTATTGCCTAGAAATCTCATGTTTGGTGCAGTGGATTCTCTAGTCTGACAAATCTTTCAGGTGCAGCCCTGGGAAGTCCTATCCGATGAATAGGGTTAACCACTGCGCTTGAGACCACTCATACAAAATAAACTCAAAAAGAAGAAGAGAAATGCTTGTCTCCCTAGCTTGAAAAGATGAAGACAGAACATAAGATGGAAGAAATGGCATAAAAATAACATGCTTCATGCTTCACAAGTTCTCATCTTTTTGTAGTACTGGGTGAAGCTGATCAGATCCTAGAGTTGATGTGGATGCCTAAAAGGGACACTTGCCTTATGATCAGAAGGCCCAATCGCCAGATATTTTTGCCATATGCAAACTGCAGATGACATTCTTGTAACATAGAATTGATCACAGATCACAGCAGGAAACATTTCATGAGTTATGTACTAGATCTCAATTGTACCTCGTGCATTAGGATGCCAGCTGAATTGAACTAAAGATTGCATTTAGATAGACAAGCAAATTGGACCATGGAGTTCAGTTCAGATGGAGAGTAAATTGTGGAAGAAGGAAATATACAAAATTGCAGTTCATTTCATTCATGTTAATCTGGTTTTCCTCAAATATAGTTTTATATAATATGAAATTTAATACAATAGCATATTCATATTCACTGAGCTAATAAAAATGGGAAGCCCGATTGAAATTTTCTTTCCTTGCATTCATCCTTTTTTTTAATGATTAGGGTGGCTCTAAATTCAACTCCCTTGCTTTCAACTTCTATGCAAAAGCATCAAGCTCTTTCAGTAAGCTGATTAGTGTAGACTGCAATGAGGTCTCTGAGTGTCCACTGTAAGCTGGAACTTTCAGATAACAGTGAGTTGCATTAATCAGGAGTATTTCAGTTGCACTGAGTATTGCAATAGCTAATGATTGAGCTGTCTAATTTAGCACAAAGTATCACAAAAACTCCACTATATTCAGTTCACATGAGCATAAAATTGCTAAGCAATCAAACTTTAATCTAAGAATGGCCTATGCTTTTCATTATAAGGGTTCTTACTTGTGCAGCTACTTATCCAGACCATAGATTCATCTTTCAGCAAGTGTTGGAGGTGAAATGATTAAACTTATTAGAGTAAATGACAGTTAACTGAGGATTTAGCCTAAAATATGACGATGATGATGACTGCCCTTAGGAAAGTCATATTAAGTCCTTGGGTTTATTGAGGATATAGCCCAAAATCAGCAGGAATGACGCAACAGAATCCATGTAGCTAAAGCCACTTTGATGGGAAACAGCTTATGATGATGACAATGAGAGAAAATGACAGTTAACTGAAACTCGAACAATAATCAACGACAGATGTTGTTGCTAAGGCAGTAACTACATGATGATACTCATCAAAATCCAATTCAGAAACTACAGCCAGTCAACGCATTATATCTCAACCTGCTACGAATCAACTTTATTTCCATTGTCACTTGAGGAATCAAAAATGAAAATGCTTCAGAGAATCAAGGTTCCTTTATGTATCACAACGAATGTCTAGGTGAATCTGTTGGCATGGGAGGGCATGTTGGTTTCAGAATCCAGACCATTAATCACAAATGCAAATTTTCAAATTTGAATTGCCACAAATACTAACAGCTCAGAATATGACTAAAATAGGCAGTCTAGAACAAGATAGTTAAGAAAATGAACAGAAAAGGTCCAGAAGATGGTAAATGTCGCCAACTTTTGGGGATCCCTCATTAATGATGGAACATAAATCACCCATTAGCAGATCCATAGGCTGCCTTTCTGCACAATTCATCATGAGATGGAATACAACTCCTGATTGTTGTTTGGACTATTCATAATTTTGAGGCAGTATGACTCCTGATTGCTCATAAGAAATAGCACAGAACTTACCTACCTTCTGTTCACATAAATCACTCTGTAGACAAAGATGCAATAGAAAGGCCCCAAAAAATGGTTCCATTGTGAAATTTGTAACATTTGAACACTGAAATGAGAACCATTGCTCAACATTCATTGATGTTTTAAGAAGTACATTGTAAGCAAATTTATTCCCATCATGAAAATGGAAAATTCAGGACTCAAAGGAGGGAAAAATGCTATTTAAGGCTTTAAGCAGTAGCAAATTTTTTACCTTCTAGGCATATGTGAAGCGATAAAGAATCAATGAATAATATCCATCAATCATCTCGTCTGTACACTTCTGCACAACCATGATGGACATTGGCATCTCAATTGGAGATCAGGCCCACCATCTGCTCATGACTGTGGTTGCCTGCAGCCCACCATGGGTTAAACCTAACATGGCCAATGCTGTCTTCATCTATAGGAGCTGGGAGATTGAGATCAAGCATATCAGGAATCTCAGGAAGATTTTGCTGAGTTGTAATGATTTGACCAGCTTCTGATCTGGAATCTGCACTCCCTATCATGTGGGACCTTTTGTGGCCACCCAAAGCTTGGCCTGAAGAGAAAACCTTGAGACAGATTGGGCATTCATGACCTTTGACATTTTTTGGCACATTGGAGGTTTCCGCAACTTCCCCTGGATCAGTCACATTCTCAATTGTGCAAGATTTGAGCTTGTTATCAGCTAGCTGATCTGGCGAAGCATCAGTCTCAATACTGTTTTCACTGCTTTCAATCTTTGAAGCAAAGCAGCCTTTAACCCTCTTGTGGCTTGCCCTGTGACCTCCTAGAGCCTGATAAGAATGGAAAGTTTTGTTGCAGGTTGTGCACTCAAATCTGCTTTTCTTGCCTCGAGTCTTGCTTGGTTCATTCTCTGAAGCACCAGTCTTCATCCTCTTCCAGCTCAATTCAGTGTCATAAGAATCACATCTAGCCCTTTTGCTTGAATTACACTTCTTGGTATCCAAATCACACTCACCAGACCTTTTCATCTTGAAGAAATCCTTACGAGGTTCAGTCACAGTATCACTCAATTTTCTTTCCCATGAATCTCTCCTTAGCTCAGCATCAGAATAATCATACTTGTCTTTGTTACAGCTATATTTCCCCAATTTCTCACCTGAGACTTCAAACTGAGCATGGTGGCCTGCCAATTCGTTGTTAGACTGATCATAAGAAACATCTGATTCAGCCTTCTTTGCACGCATCATTGACAAGTCAGAACCCAAAATGCCCAGTGGTTCAGATCTCTTCACCTTGAACTGAGAACTCTCAGTATCCGAAGCACTATCAGATTGGTCTTTCATCTTCTCCCTCCTATTACCATCGCAAACTAGATCTTCATCTTTTTGAGCATTTCCCTTACCTACTCTCATTGATTGCACTTCAAAGCCAACTGAACCGTTTTCTGAGTACTCAGCAACTGAATTCAATTCATCCCAAGACCAGACATCCCTTGATAGCATCATCAAACAGATGGCAACATCTTCTTGTTCCTGCTCAACTTCAGAAACAGAAGATGAGTACTTAGCTCTTCTCAATCTCCTCTTCCGCTTTATTTTCCTTGGTAATGGGCCCCGCTCATTATCAGAGTGGCTATCAACGACCGCCTTGCGGGCACCAATAATGCTCCCAGATGAATCCTCTTCATCCACCAAGTGCCGATGCTGAAGCTTATCAGTAGTGTGGCATCTCATGTGACCAAAGAGAGCTTTCCAGGACTGGAAACATTTGCCACATTCCTTGCATACCTTCCCTCGCCGGATGCCGCCATCGTTCAAGTCGGTTACGCGCCATGTCTTCTTGGGGTTCTCTCTCAGCCCATACCCAACATGGCCGCCACCTTCCTGACCAGCAGAGCTGCTGCGGACCCCACCATCAGCAGCAGCCTTCTTCCTCCCCTGTTGCTGATCGTCTGCTTCAGCTGGATTGGCAGCCATATGAGACCTCATGTGACCACCCAAAGACCTGCCACAAGGAAACGTCTTCTTGCAGAATTTGCAGCAATGCTTCTGTTCTTGATCCTCTTCCATCGATAAAATCCTAAAAACTTAAGTGGAAAAGAGCAACACCAAATGGAAAACCGAACAAAGCTCCACCAAGAACCGATCCTTTCCTGTACTTCTTCCACGAGCAGAGATGCAAATACTAAAAGCAAACAGAGCAAAAGCAGAGATCGGGAAAACCAAGCAAAGAGCTCAAACCAGAGAAGGAGAACCAATCAGATCATGGGATTTCCTTGAAGCTCTGACTGATCCGAGAAGAACCCATCTCGGATTTCTCGGGTTTCTCGCCCGAGGATGGAGATCTGGGGATAGATTGGAATCATACTCGAGTGGGCTTTGCTCTCATGTTTGTGGTTCCTTGGCGTGGAGCTGAAAGGAAGAAAAGAAAGAGAGAGCTAAAAAGAAAGAAACCAAATTCCAGCAAATGGGTTATAAGAAAAGCAAGGTAGAGAGTCTCTCTCTTGTTTTGTTAAGATTGGGAGGAGATATCCATGCATGGAAGCAAAGATAGAATTGAGGAAAGAAAAGATGTCAGCACGTGTACTCAACTTGGAGAATCCTACGCCAGCCCGATCCGACGGCCTGGATATCTCCTCATCACAAGGCTTTTTGGGCATCTCTAGGCAGGGAAGGGAGACGTGTGGGCCCCTGCAGGAACTAACTGCCCCTAACTATTCCTTCCTTTGTCCTGCTCTTGGGAAGCCACAAAGGTGTAGGGGTTGGAATCTCCCACCGTTACTCGTCTGGACTCTTTCCTTCTCTTGGAGAGTAGTAGTACTACTTTATATGCATTTAATCTCCTCACCCACATTTTTTTATATAAAATAAATTCCCTTTGGTTAGCTTGTATAGATGCACGACTACACCCAAGTTGGGACTTGGGAGTGTTTTATTTTGCCTAAAATATTTGAAGTGTACTATTATGCTTTAGTATGTAGCATCCACCTACAGACCATTATTGCATACGTTACGATGCAAACCATTCAAACCGGTGGGCAACTTCAAGGATAGGCATCGACCCAAAAACTGCTCTTGATCAAAAAGTTTCTATGTTATTCTCTATTAGTTCATTTGGGTGGACTTAGAAATTCCTTAATTATTCATCATCATTAGTTAATCATTCGCTAGATTTTTATCTTTTTTAGTTTGGAGACACCTCCTTGTTGGTAGACAAGTAGACTCAGGTGTGTAAAATCCTTCATTTTTCTCCCATATAACATTCTACCATCTCCACAACCAGACTTTTTTCCATTATTAAATATATATTTTCAATTATTACTTTTTCCCTTTTTAACTAAAAATTAAAGCATATCTATATTAGTTTTATTCATATTTTTTATATAATTAACTATATTTTCAATAATCATTCAAAAAAAATTATTTACTTAAAAAACATATTTATTTCATCTTTATTCATCTTGTGGATAAGATAATCACCTATTTTACTAAATTACCTGTGTTTATTTTATTTTATTCTTTGTATTCCCTAATTTTAACGACAATCCAAAAAGCACGCTGACTGTAAAGGGAGTCGATCAAACATGACTAATCCCAGAGCTACAGGCGGCCCCCCCTCCTCTTTTGCTCCTCTACTGATACAAGACACCTACCAGGTCGACAGTGGCTGTATTTTGTTAGTCATATGGACTTTACATTGATTGTAAACTGTCCATGTACAACTAATCTAATCTGTATATTAGTATATGTTCATTTCAAAGAATCCCGGTTATTAGCTACCATCAATGATAGCCTAGTTGTGAAGCCGGCCATTTTTATGGCCTGTGCCGGCCCTTCGCATCTGCTTCTCTGGTTGTGTCTTATTAGCTAGTGCTAATCCTGTTGGAAGCTCTCACCATTGACTTGTTGCCGATGATTTTTAGTGGGTGTTGCTGCATTACAAGCTAAGTCACTTTTTGATGATTCTTCATTGGTCTCCGTCTACTTTGCTTCCATCAAGTCACCGAACTTTTGAGAGTGCAAATTCATAAGCTGGATTCTGTCATAGTTGCAATCAAACTTAGTTCTATTTTTAATTTAAATTATTGAAGTTTACCAAGAGTTTTAACCAAAATAATAATTATATAAAAATTTATAAAATGTAATGATGAAAAATATAGGTAATCATAAAAAACTAAAATTATTGCAGTAGATGTAGAGATACATGTTTATTAGGAGATCAAAAATTAAACTTTCCTTTCCTTTCCTTTTCTATAAAGTCAGAATTTCCAATTAAATCCACATAGAATCACAGCTGAAAAATGCTTACCGTCTATATATTTTCATTTATGAATGTTCCAGTGCTGATAACTTGGACAAGCATACAATGATGAAGATAAAAGAATTGTGCAATGTGTGAATTTCTATTGTTGAGTTGAAATTATTATCAATTTGACCAAATATTATACCAAATTTTCATTTTACATCCATCAAGCATACAATCTCCACTGGCTAGGTAAATAACTGGGTTTGATATTTTCTTATTGAAAGAAAGATAGTCTTCTGTGCTGAGTGAGAGTTATGGTCCACATGTCACTACAAGCAACCTAACCTTGTCGATGGAATTATTATACCAGTTAGGACCACATGGATGGCCCTATGTCTATACCTAGCCAACTGAAAGTTGGATACATCCCAGGTGAGGGATCTTGGAAGGCTGCCAATTCATGGACATTCATCAATGGTTACTTTAATAGTCTTTGCTGTCTAATCAGTATAAATTTTTGGATGTGGACCACTAAAACTTTCACCCACCCAATGGGTGGTTGAAATTGCTCATAGACCAGCGTTTTTTTATAATCCTTGGGACTAATGAAAGCCTAAAACTCAATTATTCCATTCCATAGAAAACTTCACTTAACAGTTAATTTAGACCATCCAATGGTGATGGTTAAAGTGACAGCTTGATGCCCAACAAGCAAGCATTGGCCTTTTCAGTCATTCCATGTAATTATCTTATCTTCTTTTTTAATTTTCATAATTTGACTCGGTCTTTAACCACAAAATTGTTCCTATTTATAGCAAAAACTCATCATTTGATGAGTAATTCTAGGATCCTCAACCAATAGTTGCTTCTATTTATTATTTATTTATTTATTAACGCGCTGGGGTTTTCTTTTTTTCATTATCTTGAACACTGATATAGTAGCAACAGTCAAAGATTCCTAAATAATGTTACTTCTTACACAATTCAGAATATAACTATGACAACATTTCAAACCAATTAGGTCTTCTAAATAATGTGACTTCTTACACAATTCAGAATAAAACTCTGACAACACTTCAAACCAACTAGGATAGTCTCTCTCTCCCTTTCATTCTAATGATTATTGTTAAATCTAAACACCCATATTAAGGCTCTAAAAGCATGCTTATTGTTTTTCTCTAGGTGTGAAGCTTTGATTCCCTAACATACCAACCTAAAAGTTCGGCAAATGATTATGTGAAGCATCTTTCTTGCCTTACTTCCCTTTCAATGTAAGAAATGCATCAGTCCATTGATTAGCATGACAACATTGAATTGAGCTATACAATATTCATTTCAGATTCTGTCCCACTTTCATTTCAGACCAATCCATCCACTTATATTGGATGGTCCATGAATGTATATAACATAAATCATTTGCTCCCTCTTGATTTCAGCAGCTGGGTCTGATGAAGCTTTTAATTATGAAATTTCATGAGCTAGCTTGGCGCATACAAATCATAATTGCCAGCGTATCAGCCATTACATCCTGCCAGATTATCGAATATTTTCTCATAAAAGATGCAAAGCACAAAGGTAGCAATTAGTAAAGGTTGTAAGGAGCTCCTAGTCCACACCCCCTCTTTTATATAAGGAAATCATTAAATAGACAGTAGTGGGGACAGCACCAAAGCTTAGGTTGCTGTCAAGTTCTGTTGGCCCACCACCACGAAGCTTGCTTGCCTAGTTGCGTATGAAATCGAGGCCAAACCATTTGTAGGATTTGAGTTGGGTAAATCAAAAATTAAATTGGAGAGATTGGGTTGACTCAGCCAGATTTCTAATTTGAGCTAGGGTAAAATTAATAGTTATCCAACCCAATTAACTGATTTTTCTACCCCTAAATACATCTTTTTAATTTTTAATGACTAATGTAGCACTGTCAAGGCCTAATCTCTTTTTATGCAAAGTTATTTCTTTTCATTTGTGAGTGTCATTAGACTCTATTTTCACCCTATTCTCTTAGAAGTATATTTTGGTTGAATTTGTGTATTGTTCGTTTAAATTACAGTTTTGTGCTCTCTTTTCAGTATTTGAATTAGTTAAAGTAAATATTCTAAATAACATAAATTATTCTAAATGAAATAAATTTTTAACTCAAAATTTTACTCATAGAGTTATGGTTGAATTTAGCGTTTTAAAATAATTGTACAATTAAAGTTAGGGTTAAAGTTTTATAAATAAAATTACCTTGCACCCTTCGATATAAAGAAGGTTGATAAATTACTCCGTTGGGCCACAAAGAACGGGAATGGCCTCACTATGCTAAAATTCAATTGTCTCATTGCTTCTTTGACATGGATGTAACTTCGTTGAGCTATGGGTGAAGGAAATGGAAAATATAAGCCGATTTTAGTGATAAAATGAATAAAATTAAAATAAATAAAAAATATAAATAATTTCACTGAAAAATTTATAAAATAAATAAAGTTAAAATAAATAAAATGTACAAATAATTTTTTTAAAAAATTATAAAATGAATAAAGTTAAAATAAATAAAGATTATGAGTAATTACAAGGGAATGAAAAAACTCTAATAGGAGTTATATGTCAAAATCATTCCTAAAAAAAAAAGGAATTTTGCCGTCACTTTCCGTTTCTTTCCCGGAAGCCAACAGACGTGCGAAATCAGGGTGGGATGGTCCATTCAAGCTAGAAATTACATGATTTCTAGACCATATGGAAACAAGGGGAAGCGTGTTATCTCTTATGGTATTAGCTGTCCACAAATCCACCATGGCTTAGGTACTATAGACAATGTGCAAGTAATGTAATATGGTCCATATCATAAAGGAGCATGAGACATGCATTTCTTTTGCATGGTGATAATGTTGCATTTGGAAGTGAGCAAGTCCTCACCAGCAATGCTTAGGAAACACTCAAAAAGGAGAAGATCCACCGTCCATCCAGACGTCTAAACTAGATTTTAATCTGGACCGTCCAATTTTTCCCCATATCATGGATGATGGATGGACTACAAGATGCATGGATTAGATTGGAGATATTATCCTGCCACATCATCAGCCATAAGATGGGAGCACAAAAGGTCTGGGCTGTGGGGCTTGCTGCTTGCCAAGACGTCTGGTCTGATTAGGTGGGATGAGGGAGCACCACAGGTCTAATATTTGTTTTTTAGTTCCCTTCTTTTTCTCTAAGGCTAGGCCAACCTGAAGAATGTGTGGCTGAATGGATAGCCTGCCTTCTCCTCTAAGGTCAAGGAGTTTAGCTGCCCCTTGCTGCCTTTGCTCAGCAGGGGTGTAATCCTATTTTTTAAAATTTTAGCTCAACTCTAATTTTAATCCTATGTTTCAAACTCCAATCCCATATTAATCCAACTTTAAAAATTTTGAGTTGGGTTCAAGTTAATGAATCAGAGTTAAGTTTAATTAATAAATTCTAAATTATCTTCATGAATTTATTAATATATGATCAAATTTTGGTAAACATAATATTACGGTTGATATAAATGTGGATGTATATGATTTAATTATTTGTTTTTATCTAATTCATAAATTTAAGAATGATTGTTATGACTAGACATTGAAATAAAGTTATATGTTTATATTTATCTACATAATATCATGATAAGCTGCACAAATCAATTAAAACTCAAGTTGAGTTATCCAGGCCTCAATGGCTCAACCCAACCTAACACTACCTTGAGATTGGGTCAAGTTCAACTCTAACTTTTCTTCTTAAATTTAAAAGATCTCAACCCAACTCTAAACTTCATAATCACCATTTCAACTTTCAAGCAGTGATCGAACTCTTTTTCAGTTAAATGGAATTGTGGGTAGAGGTCAGAAAACGTGGAAAGCACATTAGCATGCTTCAGTAGTAACTCACTTGAGCCCGACTGCTTTCGGTAAAGCTGAAATCGCTTGTATGACACGTAAATCGAAAAGATCTGACCATCAGCAAAAGTCTTCCAGGCCCCAAAAAAGGCCACAAGCCAAAGTTCCAAGTTCCAACCTAACATATGTCAGTCATTTTTTGGCCCCACTTCAAACACGAGTTGGCACAAAACTCAGGAACTTCCACTGCAAATTTGCATTGCGTACACAGCTTTTGGCAGCAAGTGGCGTTTTCAATTCAAGGATGGCCCTCTGTATGGGTGGACAGGTTAGCAACCTTTTGGAAGCTTTTTTTTCATTTTCCTTCTCTTTAGCTACGCTTTCTGGCTGGTGAACAGTCCTACCTAACTAGCAGACTGGCCTGATCTGATTATTTGGATAAACCAGCAAAACGGCTGCATGCCTATGATGGATGGCTTGGATCTCTTACATCTTGCCATGCTGGTGCATGAGAAGTATGGGAGCTAAGAAAAGCTTTCCACCCTAAAAGCAAATGGTAAATCATTTTAAGTATTTTCATTTTGCCTTGGCCAATGACTCGCTTTCTGTGGCATCTTCCCATGTGAGGGCAAGCAGGAGGCTAATTGGGATGTGATTAGCCATTAGTCAATCATTAGCCCATGTGGCCGTAAGTTGGTAGGTCTAAAGCACAACACTGATGAGCATAATAGGATTCTTGTGCTTCAAATCATCAATCTAGGGATCTACTCCATTGAGGTTCATGCACGGAAAGCATTGGGCATGTGACAATCACTCATTTTGCACAATGCTTGCAATATATATTTTATTGGAAAGTGAGTTTTGACATGGATGATCAATTGACTTCAAGCTTGCACTGTGATCAGCTGATCCTAGCTACTAAAGCAATAGCTAGATATTCCACTAAACATTTAAGAGACCCAGTTAGTGGAAATTTAATTGAGCTCCAAGGAAAATGAGAATTCCTGTTTATCAAGTGGCCCAACAGAATCAGTGATGGATACTGTTGATGCTAAAAATTGGATGACTTGGGGATTTCTTGAACTTGGAACCAATGCTGCCCAAGAATCAGACCTGCAAACTCAGAACTTGTGTATTCTGTAAATGTAGGCACTTGAAGAACTAGCTATTCTATTTCTAAGAGTCATAGATCCACTTTTGCTGACTCTAAGGGCATTTGGAAAGGAAGGTCAGTTTCAGTTGATATGGATCCACTTGCAGCCATGCACTAACTCCATTACCGACCTCTTCGGCTGACCATTAACCATCTCATTGACTTTTCGGATAAACATTGAGGATTCTTAATTAAGATATATATAAGGCGCGAATTAAATGGTAAAGCATTTGATGGGTTGAATTCTGGCACTAGCTGGAGCAATATAATAACCACGGCTCTATTGCGTAGACATTAGTTGCGTTAGGTTGGGTTTGAAGTCAAACCTAACCTTAATTCATCTTCTAAAACTTCAATCCTAGCAGACCCCATTCTCTAAAAACTTCAATCCTAACTCATACCTACTTCCAGAACTCAAATTGGATTCCAAGTTAGAAACAAGTTGATAATTTAAGCTGAAAATGGATTGACAAGGAGTTAAAAATGGGTTAACTATGAGTTAGGGTGCCACATGGGTTGAGTTGACATCAAGCTTTATTTTAACCTTATTTGTAAAACTTAAAACTCATAACCCTAACCATATTTTTAATCTTCAACTCTAACCTCAACCTAATAATAAAATTTTTGGTTGAATTTGAATTGAAAATTAACTAATTTATTGAACATATCATATTAAAACACAATGACCTTTTTAAAAAATCCTTTCCATATACTTAATAAAATACATAGAATTATATTTTTGAAATCCACAACACCCAAATTCAACAAAGATACACCTCTAATTAGGGGTGCAACTTAGTCTAGTTCTGGTCATTCTTGGTTGACGCTACCATAACCCTATTTATAAAAATCTCACCCTACCCTATATTTAGGTAGGTTCAATTCAAGATAGAATCTACTCTACTTTTTTTAAAAAATTGAGTTGGTTCAGTTCCAGGTCAAAATCAATTCTTACAAAATTAAGTTTGATTGAATTATCAACTAATTACCTAATTCTAGTTATATATAATCTAAGTATGAATAAAGAACATTTTTTCAAAGTAAAAAAAATTTTATCATAAAATACAAATGAAAGTTTAGACTCCAACCCTTTGCTTGCTTACTTCATGTCCACAAGATATCTCAATTATACTTGATTGTTGCACCCATCATAAATACCAAAGTAAAGTTAATTAGTAATTTATTAAAGAATGAGAGCAGAATTCATTGAGTAATCTTTAAGTTTTAAAACATAAACGTGCGTACCATGTAATTGTGTGAAATATACATATAACTATGAAAATAAGTTAAGTTGTGCTAGTTTGTTAAGTCTTTTAGTATTTTTATTAATAATTCATGCGGTTCAATTCATTTATCCAATGTCTTAAACGGAACCTACCCTAAAAATAAATGCGAATCAAGAAGGTGAAATTGACCCTACCCTTCGGGTCAGAAAGGTGGAACCAAACATGCAAAAAATTAAGTCATTTCCAGTTCAGTTCGCGGCTACCCTACCTCTAATGAGATAGAATGCAATAAAGTTCAATAATACTCATAAATGAAAGTGAACGATACTATGTGGGGAGGAATTAGACTTTGACAATAGTAGATTACAAGTAAAGAAATTTAAGAAATTAATTATTGAAAGTTGAAGAATGTATTAAGAAGTAGAAAAATCAAGTTAATTGAGTTGGTCGAGTTGCCTGACCAACAGCCCCAACCAAACCGAATTTACAAATTGAGTTAGAGTTTAACCCAATCCAACAGCCCCAACCAAACCGAATTTACAAATTGAGTTGAGTTTAACCCAATCTCTGCAACTCGTTTTTTGATTTATGCAATCTTAACCATTGGGTCGGTTGGGTTCGAGTTAAACCACAGAAGTTGCATCCCTTGCCATATATAGCTCAACAAATGAATCTGGGACTTTCGCCCATAGCCAGCTGGTGTAGATGGTGATGAGGACCTAGGTATCAGTCAATCTTAAAGTTTGCATTTATCAACTTGGAATTGAAAATCTGAAGAGTTTCACCTTGGCATTTTTATAGATGCAAGCAATGGACTGAGCTTCTGCATCCCATTTCATTTTGGTCATGATATTCACATGGTGGCAGAATGGCAGTGGACCACCCCAGCAAATGGCTTGAACCTTACGCACTTGGGGTATGACGTAGCTAGTTAGGCTTGCATGTGGATGCCCCTGGTCGAATATCAATGTCATTTGGCAGGAAGGGTAGCCAAAGCAGTTGGCCGATTGCCCATGAGAAGGTAGTTGAGAAGACAATTCATATAGCTTCTTTCAATGTGCACGTTGTTGTCCGGTCGCCAGAAGCAAACATGCAGCCCATGGAAGTAGAATGGATAATAAAGGCAGAAATAGACCAAGAGCCAGGCCCAACTCAGAAAACTTAAAGACCACTTGGCTCTTGAACCTGGCCTTGGGCATGGCCATGAACCTGGTGAGGGCAAGAGTAGAAGGGATCAAATCAAAAAACCAAAATAGAAATAAGTCCATCTTATGATTACAAAATGCAAAGAATTTCACTTTGCTACAAAACACAGACTATAGAAGTTAGGGCATTTACTTAAAAAATTTATTTGGAGATAAAGCTCTCTATACCATCAATGTATCATCCGAAGGTGGTTCCTTCCTACATCAGGATGCAACGAGAAGATTTTGGAAGTAGACCAAATATCAATGGTTTGTAACACTCGAGATTCATGAAATTCTCGATTCTATCTTTTCTTTATATTATTCGTGTTGCACCTATGCTGGTTGTTGCACGAAAATCTTGGATGTTGGCTTTTAACACGCATGGATTACTGGGAATCAGCTCTTATAGGCTTTGGAACAGAGCTTGGATTCTACATTTCTCTGGTACAATTGTACATCTCCACACTGATGCTGGCTTTTGCTTGTTCTCCACTGTCGCTGCTATTCTTGACAACTTCCTTCACTGCACAAGCACCTGCTCCAATGCTGGTGATGTGATTTCACTATCTACCAGCATGCCTGAACAACAGATATGGCACCCGCTTAGTAAAAGCACTCAAAATAAGCTCACAAAGGTAAATTAATATTGAGATCTGCTCTCACATTCTAGCTTTATACAAACAAGGTAATCAGAACCCAACATCCACGAATACCAAAAGATAGGATATGCCTTTTTCGTCCCTGAGGCTATTAATTGACCATTTGAAAAACAGTATTATCTAAATCCAAGATCCAAGAAAATTAAGGCACCTATAGAAGAGAATCCAAGTTATAATGAAGGTCAAATCAGCAAATGAAATCCAAATGTAATTGCACAATGAATTTCATTGATCTACCTAGTCAATCCTGAGAATAAAGAAGCAAGTTCACTACCAATCTTTCCTCTGCATTTGTCAGATGACTCCAATAGTGGAACCTGCCTGTTTGAGTCGTGCATGCTCAAGATAGGACCAGCAGATGAATAGCCCAGATCATGGGTGTGCATTACATTTGCATGTGAGACACCAGTTGACAACATTCACTCTGCACACACTGAATATTTTGAGTTCAATGAAGCTCCAGTGATATATATATATATATATATAAATAGTCTTTTTTAATTGTAAGTGAGAGTATTTTTACTTTATATTTGGTGAAAGAGTTTTTGGATTTAAAGTCGCTAAGGACTATAAAGATGACAGGGCAGAAAACATGTTGATACCAAATCTATCCAAAAGAAATTCAAACACAAACTAAATGGCATACCAGGAACGAATCAGCAACGAACGGCTTCCCACTCATCAACAGCCAATCAACTGAAGCTACAAAGGCCGACTAACAAAACCTCTACCAACCATCTTCTCCACAATCTCCTCATGCTTCTTGATCTGCCCCGATTTTCTCAGCTGTTCCAAGACCATCTCATAAACTGGCATTGTCGGTTTCAAGCACTTCTCCTCAATCATCTCCTTAAAGAATTTGTATGCCCGATTCCAATGCCCAATCCCACAAAATGCTGATATTAAAACCCTATAAGTATTCACATTTGGCTCGCAGCCACTCTGATCCATTTCCTTTTTCAACTTTAGAACCATGTCCGTTGACTTGAACTGGGTAAACATTCGCATAAGAATATTATATGTAACTGTATTGGGTGCACAATTCCACTCCTTCATCTTTGAGTAGAGCCTGTGTGCTGCATTGACATCACCCATTTTAAGAATGGATATGAAGATGGGGTTGAATGTACAAGCATTCGGAGCACAACCTTTCCCCACCATCTGATGTAACAGTTTCATCGCCGCATCAAGATTCCCATCTTGGCAATGACACCCAATGACAAAATTGTATGTGATCACATCCGGAGTGCATGACATCCGTTTCATCTGATTATACACCTGAAGTACCTTCTCAGTCCTCTGTGCCTTGGCATGGACCCGCATCTGGTTGTTGAATGTAACAGCATTCGGTGTGCAACCCACATCAATCATTTCACAGAACACATCATGGGCACGGGTGATCTGCCCAGCCCGACAGAGAGCATCGATCACAGTGCTGTAGGTGTATACATTGGGCTGAATTCCAGCTTCCTTCATTTCCCTGAACACCCTCTCCGCCTCTGAAATGTTATGGGCGCGGCACCAGCCATGGACCAGGCTGGTGTAGACAACAACGTCATGGGGAGCAAACTTGTCCTTCAGGCCATCAAAGAACTCCTGCGCCTCCGCAGCACGCCTCTTCTTGCAGAGGATAGCAATCGCAGCAGAGAAGGCAATGCGGTCGGGCGCACAGCCATAGTCATCCATACGATGAAAGGTGTGGATGGCTTCGGCGGAGAGGCCGGCGCGAACGTAGCGGCGGATTAGAATCGAGAAGGCCTCGATCGGGATAGGGACGGAGCGGGCCTTCATGGAATCGAGGAGATGCCAGGCGAGGTAGAAAAGGCGGACCTTTCCGCAGAGGTCGATCATGGCGACGTAGGGGTGAGAGGAGGGAGGGAAATTTGGGAGGTTGGTGGCCCAGTTGAAGAAGCACAGCGCCTGAGCGAAGGGGATGCCATGGCGAACGGCGGCGCAGCGGTCGACGACATGGCGGACGACGGAGGGGCTGACGGCGGCGGGGTCAGTTACGTGGTAGAAGGGAATGGAGAGGTTGGGGTTGGGAGGGAGAATGGTGGGGTTGGAATTGGGGTTGTTGCGGTGATGCGCTTTGATTACGGAGTGGAATTTCTCGATGAGTTGGGTTTCGACGATCGAGAGAGCGTCGTCATCGTTGCGGTTTTTCTCGATGTTTCTGCTGCTTTCGGTGTTTTGGTCGTGGTTGCTGTTGCCGTTGATTCCGCCATGGGTGGTGTCGATGTTGGGCGCAGAAGAGAAGGGTTGGAAAGTGAAGTGAGAGAGACGGGAGAAAGACGGAAGAGGTAAAGAAGGTCTGACCTTTGTCCCAAAGAAGAATGCCATCAGAGAGAGACGTCGGAATGGGAGTAGTAGTAGGATGAGAAGACATAAACCCTACTGCTTTTGAATTGGAGGTGCATGGAGGCATCTTTTGCAGTGTGGATCATGGGCTCCGCACTAGATTTTGGGCTGTTTGGGAACCCATGTCTTTTATTGTAGTAGATGAATACTTCTGAATCTTGATTTTGATGATGTTCAGTGCAACTGAATCTTCTAACTCTAGCTCATGCTTAGTGCTTGCAGGGAGTCTATAATATGATTTTTATTTATGATGCGAGTTATTATAGTGGTAACGTGGGTTTTCACTTACATTGGGCTATCCTCCTCATGTAGGAGCATGCTTATAAAGGTTGGCTTGGATACTCTGTGTAGAAGCTTAGGTCTAAAAGCCTTATCTTTGGTATCCTATCTCACATATAGCTGTCTCGAATAGTTCTACTCCAATCTATCACGTATACTTTTACCCATCACCTTCTAGTTTTCATCTATAAACCCTGCAGATTCTATTTTTATTTATATTATTATTAACATCACACTTATTATATAACATTATCCAATATTACTTGTGTGTGTATGTATATATATATATATATTAATTTCTATAGGGAGAGAATGGAAATCCAGTGAAGGGATTGAAGAAAAGTGAGCTAGGCTGTGATGTCCGCAAAATATATTTCTTTTTTATGTAAAAGCAAGGAGAAATGATTAAAAATATTAGGGGTGATAATAAAAATTATCAAAATTACACCATCGTCGTCGTTTGAGATGACATGGTATGAGATGAACTGGAAACAAAATATTCTCATATTTTCAATTTTGAGTGATTTCCGAATTAGCTAACATGCGTGTGGATTGAATGGGCTTCCCAGTGCTTTTCCTTGAGCTTTTACAATTACTTGAGTATAGGATTCGGGTCAGATGACATGTTAGGCAGTGTGGAATGCGGCATTTTGTGGGCACAACATATCTGCACGGCGACTGACATTTTATACAGGTGCAAATTGGGTCGGTCAACCCGAACCTAAATAGTCCCAACCCAAATTCTAGGCAGCGTTAGGATACCATTTGACCTGTAGGCTTAGGTTGGGTTAAAAAAAATCAACCTGATTTGAAAATATGATTAAGGTTGGGTTAACATTGTTGTAACCCTACTAACCCGACCTGTTTTAATAACTTAATAAAAAAATATACACTTAAACTTTGATTTACTATCAATTATTTCAAATAAAATTATAAACTTATTTCTAATTATTTTAAATTGAAGTACAATTTTAAAACCCAACATAGTTTTACTTTTCTCCTTTTGAAAGCCGTATCACCTTAAGCTTCCATTTAATATATTAATCCTTTAATATTTATTCTTAAAATTAATATATCAAAATTTATTTTTCATAAGCAAATTTAGTATAATTAATTATTTTTTTAAAAATGATCAATATATATAAGATATAAACTCAAATTGTTGACTTGAATGACTTGAAGCTTACTAGAATTCAACCCAAAAATTTTAAGAAGTTCATATAAAAGTTGGGATGACTTCAACCCAACCCGATATACAAATAGGGTTTAGGATGACCTTGTATAACCTGATTTGATTTGCACCCTGATTTTAGGTATGATAATCATAATTGCTGCAGCCAAGCCAAGTCCAACTTCTTGTCTGGTGGGAGTGAAAATTTCATCCTAGGGGGACTGTTTGAACGCTAGAAATATAAGAAAGGAAAAGGAAATGTAAATTCTAATTTCTAGTTACCCATAATACTCACGTAATTCTGTTTTTTCAGATCATTACTTATTTTTATTAAAAAGTTTATTTATTTATCTTTATTCACTTTATGATTGACATCGATATCATTTCCTCCCAACCAATAGAGAGAAGTTTTAGGTGCCAAAAATTATATTTGCTCCAACCAAGTGCACCCTGAAAAAAAGGCCTAGTTTTGAATCAACCCTTTCAGGTTGACTCAGACAAGTGATGAGTCTTAAAGCCATGCATGTGAGAGCTTCCCTTGCAGTAAACCACAAAGGGCGGCTCTTCCAAGAGAAGAACATGAAAGTTGAAACTTATAATGCAAAGAAACATGCATACATATCATGATTTCTAATATATCAAAGAAAAGAAACGCTACCATTATCTTCCCGACAGTATTATGGGCTACAACATAACAAAAAAAAAGGAGCCTTACCACCAGCATTTATCAGGCAAAATGGATATACTCTAAACTAGCACTAACAGACGGAAGGAAGAACACTAGACAGAAAAAAGCAATGCTGTCATAATAATTAAAAAAACAAAAGACAAAAAAGAATCATACGCTTCTCTTACTTACTCTTCGGGTAATTACCCAATAACTAAAATACTCTGTTTGCCTGGCTATTTTCCTGCTTATGCCACAGCAGGCAGATCCTTGAACCATGGATCCAGAGGCTTCCCTATGGAGTAAACGATAAAACCGATCTTCCTCAGCTTCTCTACATTGACAATGTTCCTTCCATCAAACACAAATGCAGGCTTTTGCATGTTGTCATAGATTCTCTGGTAGTCAAGGGTCTTAAACTCATCCCACTCTGTCAAAATGCAAATACCATGTGCATCTTTTGTTGCATCGTATGCATCCCATGTGACTCTCACTTGCTTAAATGATGTGGGGCTAATTGGCTGGAGGTGGATTGGATGGTCCCAGTCAAATTTGTTCATGGATAGGTCACGTTGGATCTGATCCTCGGTGACTTGTGGGTCATAGATGCTGATCGAGGCCTTGTCACCCAGCAGCCCCTTGCAAACATCAATAGCAGGAGTCTCCCTTGTGTCCCCAGTGTCCTTCTTGAATGCAAACCCCAGCACTGCAACCTTCTTGCCTGAAACTGTGTTGAACATGGAGCATACCATGCGATTCACAAACCGGGTCTTCTGGTAGTCATTGATCTTGATAACCTGTTTCCAGTAGTTTGCAACCTCCGGGAGCCCATTGCACTCACAGATGTACACCAGGTTGAGGATGTCCTTTTGGAAGCATGACCCACCAAAGCCAACACTGGCATTGAGGAACTTGGGTCCAATCCTTGAGTCCTTTCCTACAGCATAGGCGACCTCGGTGACATCAGCACCAGTAGCTTCACAAAGGGCCGACATTGCATTGATGGATGAGATCCTCTGAGCTAAGATTGCATTAGCTGCAAGCTTTGAGAGTTCAGCAGACCAAAGGTTGGTTGCCAGTATGCGATCTTCAGGTACCCAATGAGCGTAGACATCTTTTAAGGCTTGAATGGCTTTCCGGCCTTCAGGTGTCTCCCGCCCTCCAATGAGAACCCGATCAGGTTTGAAAAGGTCTTGGATTGCAGTTCCTTCTGCAAGGAATTCAGGGTTGGAGAGGATCTGGAAGTTGATACCTTTGCTGTTGTGTGTGAGAATCTTTTCAATTGCCTCAGCTGTTTTCACTGGGACAGTTGATTTCTCAACAACAATCTTATCAGATTTAGACACATCAGCAATCATTCGAGCAGCACTTTCCCAGTAAGTAAGATCTGCAGCCTTTCCTGCTCCAAGGCCCTGGGTCTTTGTAGGGGTGTTAACTGAGACAAATATTATGTCAGCTTCATCTACATGCTTCTCAACATCCGTACTAAAAAAGAGATTCCTTCCTCTGCACTGCTTCACCACGTCATCCAGGCCTGGCTCATAGATTGGAAGCTGGTCACTATTCCAGGCTGTAATACGAGAGACTGATATATCGACAACAACAACTTCAATTGATGGGCACTTCAGTGCAATCACGGCCATGGTTGGGCCTCCGACATATCCAGCTCCAATACAGCAGATCTTCACCATCTTCTTTTTCTTCTTTACCTATACCATTCGAGTTGGGAAACCCCGGTCAGCAATGCATTATATCACATAATAACCATCTGCAATGTTTTTACATTAAGGAATTTCCCAACACACGTGCTAAGAAAAGTTTTTGATAGAATCAAATATTTTGGCTGCAGGTGATTCAATTTGTTCAGTCTTCTTTGTAGAAATGCAAGTAAATATCTATGTACAAGTGCAAGCTTCAGGCACTAGAAACTTAGAGAGGAGCAAATTCCCATTTGAGATGGGACTTATATTGAGCATTGGATATGGGCTTAGGGGAACAAAATATTTCAGTTCTTTTGGTCTCTTAACAGTTACCATGTTCCTCAACCATGTTTTAGGAGACCAAGCTTCCCACACTTCATAAATATCCAAAGTAACATCAGAATGCAATCAGAATGAAGAAGATGGACATAATTTAAAACATATAGAACATGAAGGGTTACAAAAAGAAAAGGACAGCCTCTTGCTAATAGCAACCACAAGTCATTGGCAGATCTTTTCTCCAATAGGAGATGAGAACAAAAAAAAAACTCAGATCAGCAGGCAATATGAGGTCTGTTAAAACATCCTCATGTCTCTGCAACTTTTTGCATTGCAAGCAACCAACAGATTCAACACTTCCATCTCTGGCAACTAGGACAATATGGGGCCATGTATCATCATGTTTATGCTGTTCTTACTTTTTCTATGGAAGAGCCAATTTCACAACCACTTACATTTTGACACAGCTCAGGTGACATTGGGGGGTTGGGGTGGAGGCAGAGGAGTCATCATCCACAGAAACCACATGGTAGGTTCCACTTCATCAATGGGAGACTTGCCAGCCATGCCATCGTTTTCATTTAAAGCAACGGCAAAACAAGACACTGTAAGGACAGGGCTCCAGCAAAACAAGTAGCAAAATGGTGGTAGAGTGGTCGCCAGGCCCACATTGTCAGAAATCAACAGGGAAGAAACCAGCATCGATTTCTCAGGCCATAAAGCAAGCATGCAAATTTCAAGTTTGATTTAAACAACTGACATGCCACATTTCATCATTCGGAATTTCTCCAAAAATTGGCAGACCGCTTGTAGCTAATTCTTTTTTATGTTAGTGAATCGTGGCATTTGGCTTAAGTCAGAGGAAAACTATTCCCCAAAATTGCCATTTATTTTTCTCCACTGATATAGATTGGCCACGGTCCACCAAGCTAATGCATCATTTCAGATGAAAGTAGACATGTGCAGAAGTATTGAAAAATGAACCAAGGCCCAGATCCAAAACTAATAGCTCAAAGCTAATTGTTTTGACTGAAGAGAAGAAGGATTGAAGTAGCAAACCATCTCGATCCGGGTAAATCACAGACACAACGCAAGTTGGGAAAAAAAAAATCTTCACATGAAAGCCAGGTTAAAGCACAATAATTGAAATGAACAGGACCCCAAATTTCATCAGGAATGGAACTGTCAATGGGCTGCAGGTTCCTACAAAAGCTACAAGCACTGGAATGAGGCCAAGAAACACAACTACCGAACAGATCTCGGCAGTTATGACAAAAAATTTTAATATAGTCGCTCCCCACATCACAATGACTTCAAATATAATTACCCAAAAAACAACATCCAACTCAAATCAAAAGAAACCCATTCTGAAACATAGATCGTAAAAAAAAAACACAAAGGAAATAAATTATAATTTTCAATTATGTTAGCACCATCAAAGATTCAAAACCGACATCCTTCAACAGTAAAATCTGGTTGAAATTGACAATAAATAGGCAGCAGGAGTTCTTGTATCCACATTTCCAAACCACGAAGAAACCCAACAAACAACACCCAATGAAGCTAAAGCAGACGACCCAAAAACACCCAACTCAGTTCAGGAAGAAACCGACGCATTCGGACGGTCAACTAGCGAAACCAACAGCAAAGAGAAACGAGCAATGATCCAAGCAGCAGATTCAGTTACGTAGGAGGAATTGAACATGGAATCTGACAGCATTACCTTATTTCTGGAATTGCTGCTTCCCTCCTGTTCTTCCTAACAAGAGAGAGAGAGAGAGAGAGAGAGAGAGAGAGAGAGATCCGCAAGAACCTTTGTCTTTTGGGGAGAAGAGAAGGAGGGGAGTTGAGCCTCTTTAAATACCCACAAAACAAGGGGGGAAAGCCAATGGGGCATTTGAGATCTACGTCTAACCCTGGTTAAATTTTTTCACAGAACCAACCTAGAAAAATAGAATAATATAAAAAATAGTCTGATTTTAACGGCCGAGCTGTACTTGACTGCTGGCATTCAACGCGTCTTCGAGCAATTCCTTCCCGCTGCCTAATACAATACTCGGCCATTGCCTCCAAAATTCACATTGAAATAAGGCTACAAAAATATTTATTTATTTAATTTAATTTCACACACTTAAGCATTAAATTCCAACTGCTTTGTCATATATTTTGTAATGATGCCATAAGCCTATTTTAAGATTTAGTGGTAGATTTAATTATAAATATTCAAAATTATATTCTTGCTAAATCAATTCTTAGAAATAAATAATTTGATTTAAAAAAATCTAAAGCTTTTATAAATAGAGGGTGTTGTCCATACTAAAAGTCTTCATTAGCCTTTTT
>JAYJMB010017361.1:56335-86636 GCA_036873735.1 Pouteria campechiana
TGCCTTAAGAGTGTGTTTAGATGAATGCACACCACGCGTTAGTATACTCTTCAATCAAATAAGATATTAGCAAATACGTCCTATATTTTAATTATTATATTTAATTTTTAATCATTTTTATACCTTTTTAATTATTTATACTTATATATAATCCACTTTTTAATCATTCATTGTTATCTTTTTAATATCCATTTATTTTTTCTAATACATACTCTAAAACATGTTACTTATTATGTTATTTTATCTTTTCCTCAATGCACCCTCTATTATACCTTACACTCCATTATATAACCTAATGCAGCTTAACACACCCTAAATTTGTGCAATTTACATTAGGCGTGTGTTTGGTAAAAGAGAATAGATGTAAAAAAGAGTAGAAAATTTTGCAACAAAAAAAAATATAGTAAAATGTTATGATGTGATAAGGAATAACGATTAGAATTAAAATAAATAAAGATAAAATAAATAAATTTGTATATATAAAAATTAATATTTAAAATATATGTAATAATAATGAAATAAAATGGAACTATTAAATGATTAAAGTGTTACATCCTATTAGAAGCCGTGAAAATAGAGGTGAAAAAGGAGCAAAACTTTCTCACCCCTTTTCCCTCTCGCTAAACACACCTTCGGATAAAAATTAAAATTCATGAAATGAGGGTTGAAGTATTGTTCCTAATACACCAATCTTCCCTCAACCATTAATTATCTCCTTTTTTTTCCCCCTCCCAATCCCAATACTTCTACATTAGTTTTGCTTCTCGTTTACTTCATTCTCTAAATATTCTTCAATCCTGTCAGAGGTATGTTTTGATTTCCTTTTTTAATTCACAGAGCGGCAGTCGACCGAAGGCACTCAAAAAGCAGGACCTACCAATCAGATCAAAATAGTCAAAGCAGGACCGACGATGTTTTAGGTCACTAATCAAAATCTCCAAAGTCCTTACGAGTGGAGATTGTTGGAGACTTTTCTCCAAACAGTCAAAGCGCACAATGTTTCAGTTCGATGGATTCGACACCGAATGTTTACTTGGAGTAACGTCAGGTTCGCCGTGCACGTAACCATCAGTTTTTAGGGTTTATATAGCTTATTTAGTTAAAATAAATAAACAGATCTAAAAGATAAGTTGAATTTGATGAAGCTCAAGTGAAAGAGGCTTTCGAGCCTATTTTTAAAGATGAGCAGTGGGCGTCCGAGATCAAATGCTTTTTCGATTTTTCAAATTTTTTGTATTTAAAAGTTCTCTACAAATAGTACATAAAAAATTCCTAAATAACCAACACACGAAATTATTTTTATCATCAATCATTTCTTTTTTATGTGAAATTATCATCTTTTAAACTAACTGGTTAGGAATAGTGTCAATAATCATTAATAAAATAAAAAATGAAATAAACTTTTAAATGAAAATTCATAATAAATTTGCAAATATTTTAATTAATTTCTACTACTTTTAAAATTTATCCAATTTTATTTTTTATATTTATCTATTGAATTGACTATTGCTAAAATTGTTTGTTTCAATTTATCTAAATTGTATACCCTAAGACTTGTAGGAATAATTTATTCATTAAAAATTATATATTATTTTAATATTTAAGCTTCGGTTGCATCAAATTCAACTTAAAAATTTTAAGTTATTTAATTTAATTATATCGAATAGTTAGTATATATTTGATTTTACCCATTTATCAACTTTAACTATTTATTGGCTCCTACCAAATCAAAGTTTTTATTAGCTAATAAGTTCCAACCAGACCAAACAATTCAATGACCTTAATATGGATAAATTATGCACAGAGAAATGTTTAGACCATGTTGAAACATCATCTAATGAGAAAACCACGGGATTTTACAGGAAAACCAATTTTATTAAGGAAATATCTTCAATGTATGTTTGATTTAAGGTAAAAGATACCTCAAGGACAAGAAAAAACTAAAAAGGAGATGGAAGAAAAGACAATGTAACTGTTTATTAAATAAATAAAGATAAAATAGATATATTTTTTATTTAAAAATACATAACAAAAAATAAAATAGATAATTAAAAATAATTAAATGACATATCAATGTAGCAAATGGGGAAAAAAGTTGTTTTTATAATTTTTTTTAATTATGAAGGGCCTTTACACCTTTTCTAACCTCAAAACAAGCATAGCTTGAGTTAAAAGGTTTACCCTTATTTGGTCAGCAATAGGCCCCTTTTCAACTGTTTTTAAATAACCCTTGAATTATGGAATATTTATCAGGCTAATATATATATAATTTTAAAGTGGTAGGTGGAAATAGAATCCGGCCAAATCCGAAGACTTCAAGGACGTAGAGCCCGATGTGAGCCCCTAGCGAGCATCTACCAAATTCGTCACTCCCAATGTAACTAATCCACATTTCAGGATTTCTATTGAATTCTTGAGGAAGCCATTCAAAACTCGAGAAATTTCTCCCTTCTGTAACCTATAATCTTCCAGTAGCAGCAGCTTCAAACCAGGTGAAAAAACCTCAATCCCTCAGCAACTTGGAACGATCCTCGCAGCATGCTCCACCAACGATCCAAACCTGAGGACGGCTCCCAAGAAAACAGCTGGGATCTGTCTGGGCCACCAGCCAAGGAAATCTCAGGCACTTATCTCCAACTACCAGCAGCACAAACTCCCATCCGCAGCTTCCAGCAGCTGGACAACAATAGCTCGCTTTATGATGCTTATGAACTCGAAACCATTGCCCGGGAACTTGATCGCGCTGTCCCACCTGATTCATGCGAGCTCCAAGCAGTCTCACAGCATCTCAATCATGCCCCACATACTGCCCAAGCAAATGCATCTACAGATTCAACCACAACCGATCTCCAACCCCTGGCTCTTGCAACGGTGTTGGAGTCGAGAACTTGCAATGGACATTGCATAATTTGTGATTCCTGTGAGCTCGATGCCATTACCCACTTGATTGATACGCCTACATGTTGTTACCCACCACTTAAGTGAAGCTCAGAAGTGAAGAGCACGTCCATAGCTGATCTACTGCAAATGACTACAAATTCCTTGGGGTCGAAACAGGCAAACCGGGGTAGCATGCTTCATGATTCTTATGAGCTTGAGAGCATCAACCAAGAGCTCAATCGGGCTCTATACCACCCACCACCACAAAGAAGTTCAACAAAGAATTGCCCATCCATGAATCCTGACGGAAAGCAGCTCCACTTTAGTGCTTTGACCCCGATCCGGAGGTTGAGCCCACGGAACAGAGGCAGCAGCACACTCTATGATTCAATTGAACTCAAAGCAGTAGCAGAACAGCTAAATCGTGTCATACGAAGCAACCGGAGACATGTCTCCCCATACTCCCACCAGCTAATTGCATCCACCTACCATTCCAGTCCACATCTACACCATTTGTACAAGGAGAATGCCGTGCCAAGGCGAGTAACTTGTCCTCCTGCTTTTGGAAGGCCTTTTGCTGCTCAGAGTACCAAAAGCACCCAACGAATAATGTCGCGGCTCTGGAAAAAACTCAAGCATACATTCTTGCCTAATAAGAACAAATGACTAGTTTCTTTTAGTTGGTGAACTCTTCTTTTAGTCATTTGATCTTAATCTCATTCTGTTTTACACTTGATTGTGCATCTGTGTCTGCAAGTCATGCATGTGTTGAAATACATGTAGCCCACAAACATTGACATGTATTGATCATGAAGCAAAATGAATCCAACAAGAAGTTCACAGAAATCATAAAAACAGTAAGGCAACATGAGAACCACTGCATTTCTATGAACGAATTTTGATTAGCAAGATTATAGGCATCAAAGGCAAGAGTGCTGTGGACATGTTTTACAACTGCAACCAGACCGGGAATAATACAAGAGGGGGCTCTAGGAAAGTCTAAGGGCCATTTCCTGAAGGAGTGCCCGTTTTTGAGCCGCTGTGATGATTTGATTGGTTTCCGCATTCTCCAGCACATCAGTAATAATGGCAGCTGCATGGCCAAGTGGCTCTTCTGCTGCCCTCCTCAACATAAATGCCTTTGTAAGAAAACAAAATAGAATCAATCACAAAAATGTCAGAGGCATTGCATAGCTTTAAATGAATGGCACATGCATGCTCAGATGACATTTTACATCAAAGCATGCATTTGGAGACTCTATCAAGGTGAACTGGCATCAAAAAAGTAAGTTACAAAATTGCAATTTCCTTGGAAAACATTTTTATCGCCAGATGATGGATTATATGCCACGTTCAGGGATAAATTATGAATTGCATTGAAGAAGAAGAGCTACTTGAAATCATGGGCCCCCTATTAGATTTTTTCTGCAAAGAAAAAATTATGGCTATTTGATTGCCAAAACTTGCAGGCATTCACCAGACGGCAAAAATGAGAGAGCTTTACAGCCCAAAGCAACATCTGCAAATGCAATGGATATTTTCCCATGATTTGGAAATTTTATCCATTTTATCATTCTATGACACTTTAATTTGCTAATAGATAAGCAACAAACAGATGAATTGTCAGACTTGATGAAGACCGGGGAAAGCATTTATGGCTATGCATTGTAAGACTGAAAGAAGTTCAGGCATGGTCCATTTACACAAACACACAAAGATCACCACAGTGGACCCCACATGTAAGAGCTCTGTGGGGCAAGATAACAATGACTTGGAAGGATGCATGTAGAAAGAAAGCAAACCTGGCCATGATGTGATATCCCTAATGTACATGGTTTCTGAAACCATGGTTCGCCATCTATCTGGACTGGAAAAGCAGCAAATAGCTGGATCTTGATGGATTGCCCTTGTGCTAATCTTCGAGCTTGAGAGAGTCCAACCTGTTACCACACAAACCACACGTTTAATTAAAACAGCTTTGGTGATGCCCGGAACAAGCACTTCCAAGCCGCAAATGTTTACAAGCAAACCTATGAAAGTACATTGGATTGCTTAAGACAGTGCAATCATGTACCTCCAATAAGAACTCGTTTTTGTTAACTGCTTCCTTGGAGTCCATAAATACCTTTAGAAACAAAACTTGCACTTTGTGAAACATTTGAATCATGAATTGTGTGGATGCTACCACGGACCAAAAATTGGACCAGACAACGTATCAGGTTGAATGGGCAGCATATGTCGACTGAATTCAGACGACTGACAATCATTTTACATTGTTGTTACAGCACCAGCCTATAATACATAGGTGTAGGCAACAGAATGCCTTTGAAGAAGCAACAAAAACCGATCCTACCAAAGGCAACTACTTTGATTTACCTGAAGCTTTCCAAGATGCCATGTTCCTGATATGCTAACTACCTCCAGCATCTTATCATGCATGGATTGTGGATCAAAATTGTCATAATTCTCATCTTCATTTTGCCACAAATCGACTCCTCCCATGTAGCTACTGATATTGGCAACAAGCACACCTTCTGCATCCTGAGATAGTTTGAAACATTTAGCAAGAGACGATCTCACGAACAATTAGGTAGTTTCAGGCAAGATGCAAACACACCTCAGGGACCTCTATCTCAACCCCATCCACTTCTAATCGGATCTGCCATGGGAAATCTGCAAAGGTCCTGTCCATGATATTCTTTGCTCCTTCTCTTGCATAAAGCATTTTGTTCAAAAACTAAATAAATTGACAGTGTTTCAGTCAAGTGAAACCAGAGCAATGGTCAAAAGCAAAACATAAGAGGATAAAGATTAATGACTAACAAATAAATAAATAAAAGGATTGACAGACAAATCCACTCAACATGTGGCACTGAGAATGACCTAACTAATTTTTATTTTATTTTTTCGGTGGGAAAAGAGAAACAAGAAAGCTAAGATTCTTATTTTTAATGGATGCCTAGTCTCTTCCAATGTCTTTGATATCGACATGGCTCTCCAATATCTTGAACTAGCGATTTCGCATAAGGGCTGCAATGGTGGCAAGAAAGCCACTCCTCATATGTGAAAACTGATCCAACTTCAAGAGAAATTTCTACAATGAAAATTCAAAAGGCCAAAATCTGGATTATCTAAAAAAGAATAA
This sequence comes from Pouteria campechiana, assembly GCA_036873735.1. Lineage (NCBI taxonomy): Eukaryota > Viridiplantae > Streptophyta > Magnoliopsida > Ericales > Sapotaceae > Pouteria > Pouteria campechiana. Next base: position 62,361 of record JAYJMB010017361.1, read on the forward strand.
ATTAACAGAAAGGAATTTAGAGAAGAAAAGAGAGACAAAAATCCTAAAGTTGGATATTGGCCAGCAGAACCTCTACTTCATGAACTCAATTTCTAATATGCCCAAAGGGATGCTTGTACCTGCAGCTAGGATTGTCCAAGAAGCTAGAAATAGGAAGAAAGGAAGCATATATTGACTTGTAAGGCAAAGCTCATTGTTCTTCACATAAGCGACAAAATAAAAAATCATATTACAAGAAAAAGGAAAATTCTAAGACCTGATTGTAAAACTTTTCTGGATTTTCTTCTCGCAAATTATGAATATCCAAAGCAACCTTCGCATCACAACCAATTCCTGAAAATTATGAATATCCAAAGCAACCTTCGCATCACAACCTATTCCTGTTCACAGATGCTGAAGTTATTCAAATATGCATTTCAACGGAGAAAACCGTAGGGCCCTGAAGCATTGAGATGCAATTTGGAGTCCTCGTGTGATTTACCTAGTCCATGCAAGTGGGACTACAATCCAGCCATTGATCCATTAAGCCCCACCATTCATGAAGGGATGCCTTAAAAATCTTCCAGTTTTGAAGACCCAATTTGCAGCATTGTTTTTATCAGGATTCTATTTCTTTCAAACAGTCTATTTATCGTCTTAGGATTTGAGGTCATGAATCTTCTATCCTGCAATATTTTTTTGGGCACCACCAGCCACAATATGGCTCACTTTGGGTCCTTGTGAAGATGGACATAAAAAGGAACCCCATGATGCTACTTTCGAGTGATGAAATTTGGAATGAGTGGACATACCAAGATAGTTGTTCATAAATTTTGTCTCCTGAGCATGCTTATCCTCATGCTTTGTGATTGTTACTTTCCATCGATCAAGTATAGTAACCGCAGCATGCTCTATGTGGTGCAAAACTGTGCACAAGCCTCCTTTTCTCTCAACAGCACCAAGACCTCCTCCCCATGACAAAACTCTAGCCAGGTCATTCCCAGTACCTGCTGGAAGGATTGCAACTGGAGGAGGAGATTCAAAATTGTACTTTTCAATGGCATCTAGCACCCAACCAACAGTTCCATCCCCACCGCAGACAAGAATTCGGAAGTGTGGCACGCTTCTAAACAAAAATAAACCTGCCTCTGGTCCTTGCGTTGCACTCAACTCAAAGACCTAAAGATTAGGACAAAGTGAGTAGAATCATATGTAATTATGTAATGATGACAACATAACATAGGAAAAACAGATGAACTTATAGGGATTTTCTTCTTGCCCTTGAAGAGTAGCAAACCATCAACCTAGGGCAGACTTTCACATAGATATTATGTTTTCAAACATCTCTAACCATTCAAAACCAGGTTTCAAGGAATCATCATTGGTAGAGCATCAGAAGTTTGAAGACATACCTGTACAGGATTCAGAAGAATGTTTAAACGCTGCTTGAGTGAATCTCCATGCTGAGCACCACTTTTCTTGTTGATAAAAACCAGAAGAGGTCTGGCATCAGGAGGCAGATTTATCAACTCATATTTTTGTTTCATCCCTAGGATTTGAGAATTATCACTACTGGTCGACAGGGGACTTTTTTTATGATATGACTTCAGTTCCTCCTTGACATCAATTTCACCACTTGACTGTGGTCTAACCACATCAACATCACCATTACAACACTCATCACTTCCAAGAGATCCATTCATTTTCTGAGAAGCATCAGCAGTGCTATCTGTAGATGAGCCAGCAGCACTACCACAATTAGCAGAATCAACAGAATTTTCACCACCATGCTTATACTTTTTGCTATGGGTCCTAACATATCCACGTACAGAAGATGCTAATTCATTAGCTCCATGTGTGATAGAACTCAGAAATCCACTTGAACCAGTCCTTCCCAATTCCTTAACAAAGAGAGGAGATAAAATTAATCTCTTAAATGGACCCAGATCACAAACATCACCTGTTTCATTAGCCATGCTTCCATGGCACTCGACATGCACCAGTTGTTGACACCATAAACAGCACCATATTGGAGATCCACTAAGAAGAGATCCACAGCATGGCTCTTCACAATAACTACAGCAAGGAGCCTCTTCGTACCTGTCAACAATTTCTGTCCATCTCACAGCCCACTGATGAACCACATGTTTATAACCAAACATGGAAACACATTTGCAATCCTTGTGTGCATTTGGAGAGCACCTCTGATGTGCAGCAGCACCACAAACACTACAGCAATGAATAAAGTAATCAGAAGCCACAATCTGCCCACGAGGCTGAGGTGATGAAACAGACTTCAAGCACACACAGCAGTTTAGACTTTTTCCACGGGATCCAGATTCTGAGAACCATGTATGTGGGGCAAGTGGAACCTTATGCTTTGTCCTTGGATTCTTCTTTGATCTTGCTACGGCTTTCCTCCAGCTTAGACTAATTTTTCTTCTCCATAGAAAAATAGTGTAGGCAATGGTAAATATTCCAACAGCAGCAGTAATGCAAGCAACAAAGAAAATACGAGAATCTGACATATCTGAACACCACTTTGTGAGTAACTTTTGGGAACCCTCTTCATCATCTTCCATCTTTCGAGTGAAAATGTCACAGCACTCTACAACAGACCCATACAAAATTACGGCAAGGCTAAAACAAAATCTACAGATGCTTTAGCTTTCTTCGAAATCTATCCATTCACCATGTTCTGGACAGTCTCATAAGTCCTCCTGAAAAGAAGTCACATTAAGATTTTCAACTTTGGAAGTCAATATAACATAACGATGAGATCCCAACAGGAACAGGACAAGTGTTAAGAACTCCACCATGGAAGAAGAACTGTAAAGTCTTGTTTTCTGCATGATGCTAAGAAATTAATCATGATAGAGTTACACGTGATTACAACTGTAGATTTCACCAATAGAAGCCGTCAATTGATGTGCATGAGTTTCATTCATGGTATGGACAGAAACTATTGAAATTCTTGTCTGCAAGTCCCTACATTATAAAAAAAAGGTCATTCTCCAATTAGAACCTGGACATGCCTGGCAAAGCAGAATGTTAGGTTCAAACCCCCAATAAAAAGGAGGGAAGGGGGAAAAAATTTTGGGTTAGTGATGATGTAATTCTCCAGCTAAAGCAGAATTTTTAGGTCTTTTCGAAAATTCATGTATTGTTATTAAGGTAGGATAGAGCATCACTATGATCCAGTAATGATTGAAAAATATTTCCACCCCCTTTCCTTTTTAAAAAATAAGGTCTATGCTAGGGCAGAGTTTCATGATCATCCAATGATGATTTATCCATATTTCAATGAGCATTGGAATCAATATTTATTAAGGTAGGATGTACCTTCATGATGAGCCAGTGATGATTTCCAGATACTTCCATGGGTATTGGACTCCCTTGGATTCCATTTTGGGTTTTGTACAGCTAGCCATTGGAAAATCCATAAAGCCCAGATAAAGGTCTTCTTGAATATATATGCATGAAAAATTCAACAATGTAATCAACAGTTTAATGCAGCGATTGCTCAGCAGAGTCTAACTTTTCCTTTGATATCAAGCATAGTCATATATTAAGAAAAGAAAAAGAAGCAACTATGTATTTTTTTATTTTTTTTCTTTCGTTTCCTTTTCCTTTCTCGCCATTCAAATGGCACCCCTCTATCTGCTTCCTCCAAATATCACAAATTCTGAAATAAATCATCAATGATTGTTCTAATTTTGCGGGAAAAGTTCATAATATGTCATGCATTTAATGCAATGAAGCGCCCACATGCAGCTATGGAACATTCATGGTCCACTAAAATAATCACCTCAAAACCCCAGCCGTAGAACGAATCAAAACTAACAAATGATACAGTCTCTCAAATGAAACACAAGCAGACTGAGTTGCCAAGAGAGAACACCTTCATTAGAGAAACCCACCCAATGATCAGAGAGCATGTAGTTCTATCAATGAACGTGGGCCATCGTATGAAGTTCCAAACACGGCTCCCCGTCTCAACCACTACGGTCATCTGATGCAGAAGCCAATCAGGTTAGCATAATCCACAGCTTGCCCCCAGGAATGGCTGGATCAACTAAAGGTAAACTTCGAGTAGTAAAAATCACCATTTTCAGTGCAAAATCTTGCAGAAGCGAGAAACACGAAGAAAAATTCAAAAAACAAAACACTACGTTCAGAGGACATCGCCACTTCCATTAGAAATGAGACCCATGTTACACGAAAACGATCGTTTTTTCACAGGAGAGGAATCGCAGAGAGAGATTATTAGAGGGCTTACCGCCGAGGGTTTGCAGAAAGGAGCGAAGCGATCCAGGACAGCTTCTATCAGAGACCAATTTGGAAAGGAAGAGAGAGATGCTATTGGAATTCGAGAATCAAAGAGAGAGAGAGATCGAAAAAGGAAGCAAGAGAGGCGGAGAGATGAGCTCTCCTCGCCCGGAAAAGCGATTCTAGCTTTCAGAGGCGGTTTGTCGGTAACCGTGGAATTAAACCCATTTTTCACTTTAGCTCACCCAACGGTATTAAAGCCAAAAAGTCAAAAACCATTTAAATATCACATATTCGGCCACACCATATATATATATATATATGTATATAAAGGGCATTTTCAAATAGATTAACAACTTTTATACATAATTGAAGTTTTACCAATATTTTTAAAATATTTATATTTTACTAAAATACTTTTAAAAAATTTAGAATCATCGGACATCTATCAATCAGTCACAAGGATTTGCAATGTAATTACGTCTTCGAGATTTTAAAAAATTGGCAAAGCTCCAGCTACAAGTAAAGGGTGTGGGTATATTTATAAATGCCTACAAAAATAGTATTAGAGATTTTCAGCATTTGGAATGTTTTGAATCATAAATTATTTACATCATATTGTATCTATTGTCTCAATAGTTTAATGGTTTAATGCGTCTTTCACTAGATAAATGATAATCGAATTTTATGTGAAGGGCATGAAAATTTTCATTGGATGTATAATGGTTTTTTAGCAAATAATTATCCTTTTCAATTTGTATTTGGTATGACTTATCTTAAGGTCTAAATTAAATGAATTTTAAGACTTTGTTTGGCCGCATAATGAGATTTAAGCACTTTTTCAAAAGTGTTGTTTTAGAAATGTATTTAAAAGAAGTACTAATTTGTAGCTTCCACCTAAGCACGGAAGATAGGCTGGTGCTGTAATGCGAGGCTAAACTAACCCCCCACAAAAGTATGTTTAAGCCTCCAAAAGGGCTTTAAATCCCTGTTTAAGCCTCAAAAAGGGCTTTAAATCCCCTATAATATAATGCGCAGCGAAACAGAGCCTTAACTTATTTGCACTGTCTTCCATGAAGATGGCATCAAGTAAGCACAACACATGGGTCCCACTTTTCTTTTGAGACACTACTCCATCTTGGGCATCTATCTTTTAGGTGGAGTAGGAGTAAAAGTGGGCTTTGCATTTATGCGGATTAATGGCTTGGGGTGGACCACCATAATTTGTTATTGTGTGAATAAACGTGTTGAACTAGATTGACGCATGGGAATTTCTCCCACGCATTAAGGGCGTGTTTGGTTTGAACTTTGAAGGGTACGTTTGGATGGGTGGAAGAAGGGTTTTATATCTGGGCAGTTGAGGGTGCAACAAAAAAAGGCATGATTAAAAAATAGATAATACAGGAATAAATGAATAAAAGACATAAAAATAATGATTAAAAAATAAGGGCAATAGTTCAAAAGAAGTGAATGTAGGATATGGTGGGTATTAGTATTACTCCCTTTAATTAAAATGTGAAGTGCAATGCTGGGTGAAACTTGAGTAGAGTACCCATGAACCGAACGGGAACCAACCTAATTTTTTCCAGGTTTAGTTCTACCTTAATGACCCGAGGGGTAAGGTGGGTACTACCTTCTTGACCCTTATTCATTTTTAGAGTAGGTTCGGTTCTAAGCATTGGGTACCTGAACCAAACCAACTCGCATGAATTATTAGAAAATTTGACAGGTTTCAAGTAATTAGTACACATTAATTCGGCTAGAATGACTGTTTTCGTGAATCTTACAGTGACTTGAAATCATAAAAGTTACTCATTGAACTGTTTGTAGTTCAGCTAGCTATACCTGTATAAGTTTGTATCCACCAATGCATTAAAAATTATATAAGAAGCCTTCCAAACAAAATCGTGTGGTGTAAAAGGTGGATTAAATAATTTATAATTATCCGATGCATATATTTATTCAACTCCACTCACATTATATTCTTATTCAAAAGAAAATTTTTTGCAAAACAGATAAACCATGGCCTTAGGTCTAAGTCCAACATAAAAACAAAAAAGTTAAATCTAGCAATCCTCTAAAAATTTACATACTTTCAAAAACTTCCTCAATGGGATTTTTATAAACATACTAAAAATCCATAAATGGAAACAGCTAAAGTGTTGTTCCAATAAGTGATAAGGTTAGATAATGAAAGAAAAAATAATATTAATTAGTTGATGAATTTTTGGAACCGAATTCGACCCGGAATCAAATAAACCCGATAGTAAAAAAAAAAAAAAAAGAGTAGGTTCAACCTTGAACCAAATCGAATTAATAAAAGTGTAGGGTAACATTTTAAAAAATAGGGTTAAGATAGATTTGACCAAGAACCAAACCAAATTGACCCGAGTTGCACCCCTAAATGCAACCAAGGGTGTGGAGTAGTAAGTATGCACCCTACTACCCAGGTTTGTGTTCGTTCGAACCCCAAAGGAGGCATACAATAATAAAATTAAAAAAAAGCAAAAGAGAGATTAATGGTATTAAAAGTTTGAAAATAATGTTATTTCTAAAGTAAATAAAGATAAATAAATAAATTTTAAAAAAGATAATAGTTAAAAATATAGAATAGCTATAAATAATTGAATGTCGCAATGGTATAAAATGAAGAAAAAATAGCACATTCTTTTTTATTAAAAGAAGCTTAATTCAGAGAGTACGCCAATAATAAGCCAATCTTTTTACCAACCATCTTTTTTTGTTAATTTAGGTATATTTGATTAAAAAAATTATTGATTATTAATTTTTAATAATTAAATAAATATGAACGGATCAAATTCCGGACGTCTTGAAATTGAAATTGAACCAGCACAACCCATCAACTTTTAATATATTTAGAGAGAGAATTGAAATTGGTCACTCATATGATGGCAAAAGTAGAAACCGAGGAAGTGAAAACACATAGCATTTTATTTGAATATATATATATATAATTTATGAAATTAATTAAAATGATGTCTAAAATGAAGTCTGCCAAAATACATGTGTGTATATTTTTCTCTTGACCCATGAAGATATATCTAAAATTGAATTCTTCCTTTTCTTACGCTTCTTTCCTCAACCAATGAATGATGGTTTAAAAATTATCTGGTGTTTTTATTTTTATTTATTTTTTATTTTTTATATACCTCAAAGGTTTAGCTTGGAAACAAAGGAAAATGGGGGGTTTAGGTTTTACTGAGATGCGGTGGGCTCCACTTGCTACTCTTGCGGAAGAAATGGCATCATTCAAGTTCAACGGTCGCCATTCCCAACTAGCCGTTGCAATCTCTCTACACTCCCAACAAAAACACACAACTCTCCTCAAATCACTCCAATTCCTCCCTATTTTCAATCTCCACATAAAATCTCTCTCCATTCCACCTGCAAAGGAAAACCTATTTCCACCCACCCCACCTTTGAATCATCCACTCTCACGTTTAAGGCCTGAAAACTCAATAACCATGACTCCATCCAAAGACCCACTTTCTTCCAAGTCCAAGCTCTCAGAAATCCTCAAATCCCCAGAAAATTCCAACCCCAATACCTCTAGTGGAAGAACCCCACTTCCAAAAATTGCCAAGGTGAAGAATTCAGCCCCCCAAACCCCTGCTCGGGGCAGATCTCGGCACGCAGAGTTGAGCAAAGCTTCAGAGAACAACTCCAATCTCTCCGACAGAAGTCCTTCAGTGAAATTGGCAGAATCACAGAAAAGTGGCTCTATGAAGCCCAGGAACGCTAATTCAGGAGATCAAATCTGTAACATGTCTCCTGGGAAGCCCATTAAGGGAAGGAAGATCATCATCGACAAGAAGAATTCAAGAAACCATACAACGGAAGCCGCTTTTGAGGATCTTGGCACATTGCAGGAGGAATTCTCCCAGAACGACGGATTCAGAAGCAAAGCGAAAGGATCAAGGACCAAGAATGAGGCGATTGCAACTGTCCAACCACTGTCGGAAGGGGTAATAACGGAGAAGGGTATTGGGGCATTGACAGGAAAGTTGGAAACCCAAGACGCTGATAGATTTGATTCACCAGATGAAATGGGCATTTCGAAGATAAAGAAAACACGCAATCGGATGCTTGAAGCTTCACGATGCAGTGTTCCAGAGCCTGGAAGAGTGATGAATTTGGTTAAGGCGTTCGAAGGCATTGTTTCGATCCCAAATTCCGAGAGCTCAGAGGAGAAAGAAGCCGACGAATATAAGAACGGTGGGGTGAAATGGGCATTGCCAAGATTGAGAGTGAATGTTGAGGAGAGTGAGATTTGTTCATCTTCTTTTTCTTCGTCTGACCTTCTCTTCCCTTTGAGGAGTTCTGATTCAGATTCAGGAATTTCTTCCTCGTTCGATAGCAGCAATGAAAGGTTAGTACTGACCTTTTGTCCATGAAAAGACTTCTTCATGCATCAATTTTATTGGGTTGCACAAATTGCTCGTCTGGACAATGTATATTGCTCAATGATTTTCCTGTTCTCTCTAGACTCAGCATTGGCAGCAGGACTTCGGGTAAGGATCGAAGGAACCGGAGAAATGTAAGATTTCTGACATTTTTTTCCTTTTATTTTTTCTTATTTCAGATTGTCATGTGACATTGATGCAATTAACTCAGGAGTGTCTCAACTTTCTGTTTTCCTATGCTATACATTTGAATCTTTCTGCCTTTTTTTTTTCCAGAGCTCTGAATCCTCAGGAAGAACTGATGGAAGAAAGAGGGATAAACAGCTCAAGGTCACCTGCCAACAGCCTTTCAAGCTAAGAACTGAGGTTTGTCCCCTTACATAGTTGGAATAAATAACTCTTAGTGAATCTATTATACCTGTGAAAAACAAGGCTCTTGTTGCTGTAAATGGGTTATCTGCCCTTGAACCATCTGAAACATAACCCTTTCCTCAACCGTGAGTCTAATGCTTACAACGAGGTTTCTAATCTGAGGATCAGGGGTTATGAAGGCAACAATTCATCAATTTAAATAGTATCCAGCCCTCGCCGTCCTAAGTTGTAACTCCATTGTGACAATTTAGAGTTGTGTATATATGGGGGGTTTGGCCTGAATTATGAAAATCAGTAGTCCACTTTGTGGCCCAACTGATAATAAAAGGTCCTTGTCCTTGATCCAAGCTTGTGCTATGATAGAATAAATTTAATGGTTATATGTTACCTCCCCCCACTTTAAATTCCAATCTCTTTGTGAATTTGCACACCTAGACTCCCAAACTGTCAATGCAAACCTATATTCCACAGAGTGAGGTTGCCAGTAACTACCGACGTATACAATTGATATCCGAGAATTTAAATGCCAAACTTTCCAATTTTAATGCTTGCTCTTTTCAATATGTAATATCAGCAAAGAGGGAAATCCAAAAAGGAAGAATTCCACAAGAAACTCGAGGAGATAATCATGGAGGAGCAGAAGCAACGGATACCAATCGCACAAGGCCTCCCATGGACAACCGATGAGCCAGAGGTAAGACCCTCATCCCATCTAATGGCATTGTTTGCAAATGCGCACTTGGGAGAAGAATTATGTGCTGGTGTCTTGCCATTCCATTGCATTAAGTGAGCCCAAAAGTTTGGGTTTTATGCTCTGGTAACATTCAGCACATGCTTGGCTTGTCATGGATTGGCTGCATCAATGCTTCAGATCTCCAAGCTTTTAGATCTAATTACATGGGGTCCTGAAAATCAGCAAATATATTTGTTCATGTTTCTATGGAAATTGTCATCAATGGTAACATTAGGACATACCTGGCTTGTCATGGATTGGCTGCATCAATGCTCCGGATCTCCAAGCTGTTAGTTCCAATTACATTGGGTCCTGAAAATCAGCAAATATATTTGTTCATGTTTCTATTGAAATTGTCATCAATGAGCTAGTAGCCATGATTGACTCTTCATTGCTACTTGGTTATCTGTGTGAAGTGATGACAAAGTTCTGTACTTTTTGAAGAGAACACGTTCATCTTATCATGACCCTTTTTGTCCCTTGTTTGTTTGTACCTTTAGTGCCTGTTAAATCCTCCAGTTAAAAAGTTCTAAAAAAGTTCCATGTGTCGATAAAAGTTGTCATTGAGGAGCAACTAGTTTGGATTGACCCTTCATTTTTACTCATATATGAAGTTTATCTGCCTGTGGTTATAACAAAGTTCTGTACTTGTCTATGGAGAAGGTATTTTTCTCATCTTGACCTTTTTTTCTTTGTTTGTTTGCACCTTAGTGCCTGGTAAAACCTCCAGTAAAGGAAAGCACACAACCCCTTGAATTGAAGCTTCACAGTGATTTGCGAGCGATGGAGCGTGCAGAATTCGACCACATTGTAAGTTCTAATTGCAAAGAATGCTCCAGTTGCTCGTGAGTTTGTTTCAATGCTCGATTATCTGAATAATGAAATGGTTTCTTATATTTTTCAGATTTCTGAGAAGACATCTTTAATGGAACAATACAGATTGGATAGGGAGAAACAAAAGAAGGTAAGATACAGATGGCAACTGAAAAAAAAAAAAAAAAACGAAATGAACATTAGATTGATACTATATAGCAATTGTGGATGTCATCTAACCCGCTAAAAAAAAGATGCAAATTATATCTATCCAACCATAAGTTGGCCATATTATTCTAGATACACTAAAATTGCCTAAAACCTATGAAGTTGATTTGGGTCCCACTTTTAATCATAATACTGCCATGGTTAATTTGGTAGCTTCCAAAGATAAGTTTACAAATCCATTTTGTGCTACAAAATACACTACAACTTGTTTGTAAGTGTCTGTTTGGCCCGGCGAGATTTAAGTGCTTCATTAAAGCGCTTTTACATACAAAGCTTTTTCTAAAAGATTCGGATCGGAGTTTCAGTGTTAAAGCCAAAATTCGGCTTTTTATGAACTTTGATGCGCACAAAGCGATTTCTCTCCTTCCTGCCAAACAGGCACTTTTGGCATTTTGGCGTGAAAAAGTACTTTAGTGCTCCTAAAACGGGCAGCCAAATAGGCGCCAAATATAATAATTGTGTTTTATTTTGCAGTGGGAGGAAGAAGAGGAGTTGAGAAGGTTGAGGAAAGAACTTGTACCAAGAGCTCAACCCATGCCCTATTTTGATAGGCCTTTTATACCAAGGAGGTATGTGCTAAATGTCCTATTATTCTCTCGCAAGTTTTCGCATCACTATAGCTTCTGCCGCAGGGGCCATAGCCCACAGATTAAGGAGAACCACCCTGTGCTTTTGCCTTCATTTATTTTTTAGCTTGAGAAAGTAAAGAAGAAAAAAGCCATTCTTTTTTTATTTTTATTTTTTCAGGTCAGTGAAGAATCCAACAGTTCCAAGAGAACCCAAATTACGCAATTCGCAGCCGAAGAAGATTGAAATCAAGGGCATTTCATGTGATGCAACCAACGTCATTGGCTATTGACGAGGCTTAAATTTGTTCTTTCTTTTTTTCTCTCAACTGTTGATGGCTTCGTCTCTCCCATTGTTGTTCGCATAGTTTTTTTTCCATCCGTAATAATTGGATTAGTCCTAAATTCTTGCTTGGTGTAACAATGCTCCAATCCGTGACTTTTAAGGGTGCATGTGAAGAGTGCTGCCATTCAATTCCAGAGTAACCTTTTTCGAAGGCTGGCCAATCGACAACCAACAGGATTTATAGAAGCAAGCGACAGGCCCATCCTGAAGAGAATTTCGCGTTGCACATCCGCTGCTTGATGACCTCTGGTAAAGAGTTTGCTCAACGCATTAGGGGAAAACTACAAAGAAACCTTTAAATCAATCTGTCCCTTGTATAAAACCAACTTTCCTTTCAACTTCTTATTAGATTTCATATTAATATTTAAAGGCACACTTTAGCACAATTTTTTCTATGAAGTGTTATTGGTAACTTCATATTAACCTTTTTATTTATTTATTTTTACAACACAGTGAACAACTAAAACCAGCCATATTAGCATATGAAAGGATTAAAAACCATTGTCGCCTTACTGACTCTATTATAGAGTCACATGCCAACACCACCCTATTTAATTGTTTGGTCGTAAATACAGACTATTGAAAAGTGTGGATCATAACCATTACCAAACACTTCCGGCACTGATTCGCGGAATATCAATTTGACAGGCTAGAAGTCATTCGAGTTCCATTGAAGAGGCGGAGGCCACCCACGAAGAAGCCACTCAAAGCTCCAAAAATTTAAAACAAAAACAACTGCAAAACCCATTTTCAAATGCATATTTCTTGTGAAAAAGATTTTTTTTTTAAAAAAAGACATCAAGTCTTACTTATCTTGTGAAAAGGACTAAAATCTTAGCAATAACTTCTTTTTTTATAACATACTCGCTAAAGCTAAAAAGACAATCCTCCAAAATTTTACTGCAACATAGCTAACAAAATGTCCAAAAGATGCCACTAGCACAGCACACTCGACAGCAATGTCAGTGAGCAACAGAAATCCGACCTGCAACTTGATCCAGATCACGCTGACCGCTTGAAGTAATCCTTCTCCCACTGCATCAGAGGATGTTAAAAGTAATTGAATATTGTCAGCATGACAGGAAACAGTACTTAGAAATAACTAAAAAATAAGTCACTTAATGAAGGATCTTCAAACTTATATTATTGATAAACAGATGCTTCAATTAATCAAAGTACCATAAAAAAACATTACTATGGTAATTAATGGTAAGAAATTTTTGATTGATCTGATTGATGGGAGAGTTCAAGATCTTTGAATTCAGCCATACTCCTCCAATGACCCTTTCCCTTCCCCTTTGTTTTTCCTTTTTTTTTTCACAAAAAAGGTATTAGCATATGCTTTGAAGAAAAATATTACACATTATTTGAGGGACATTATGTTTCAAATTTCAAATTGCTTCCAAAGGGATTGGTTTTGAGAAAAAAGAAAGTGGCCCTCTAAGAATGTCTTCTTGGCTGCATTTCTATATGCTTATGTAAGTAATTCGAGAATTGAGGTGATAAACTTTTTTTCCTACCCTTTGGGGTCGAGCTCGATTATGTTCATCTTCTGCAATTGTTGAAGGATGTGGCGTGCAATGGAACCGCTGCTCTTACAGAAATGTGGTGGACTAGCACCATTTCTCTGTCGCCCACCATAGATCTTTTGGAAACCGCCAACCCCAATTCCCTGCCTCAAATAGATCTTCCTTGCAACAGAGGCTGCGGTATTGGACGCATACAAAAGAAAAAATAAGCCAATGCCATTTGACATTTTCTGACTCGCCAAGTCAAATAAGGTGTGAATAATGCAGAAATGCATGCTTAATGCTAAATAGAAGTCACAGGGTCAAAAGCCTCAGCAGCTGCACAGTTCTGCAAAGGTATCCTGCAATATCTATAATTCAGCTAGTTCTTTACCCAGAAAAACCATCAAATTGTATCGCTACCATAGCTCTTTTTTTTTTTTTCACTTTTCCTTGACCATCCTATACATGGGCCACTGACCAGGAGAGGATTTTCAATCTAAGAGATGTTTATATTATTACAATTACCATCAAGGCCCATCAAATTACCACCAGGATCATTGAAAAATTAACGGATGGCATCAAAATACAGACCCAAGCAAACTGCATAAGATGCATATTGAATTCCAAATTTTCGAGACTAAAAACTCATCTAATGCCACAGAATAAGATATAGAAATTTAGTACCTGCCCTGATGTAATACCAATCTGGATCATAGGGAGCAAGTTCTTTGAATCTAGCAGTTTTTACAATATCAGTCCACTCTGGAAGCTCTATCTGTTTGCAAAAGAAAACAAACACTAACATCATCGAAAAGCACAGAGTTGGATTACAATAATTTCCACTCTAACAACAACTTTCTCTTTAGCACAGCAATCAGATCGTAAATCACATCTAGGATACCATCAATTTGACAAGTTTCTTGACTGCCATAACACCTAGCAACCAAACACTGTTCAGCAACCACCATTATCATGTACTTGAGCTGCTCTGAGTTGGTCTAATGAATCAGTAATCATCAACTACTACAATTCAGGAAAAGAATGCCAGCTAAGAACTGATATGAAAAAAACTGATTAAGTGAGCCAACTCCAACAAGTCTTGTATAAATCAACTCTCTTGGAGGAAAAACAAGACCTAGAAGGCAACCAAAACTCATTTATCACATCTTGTATTGAGATTAATAAGATCAAACAAATATCTTTTAGGCACTGATATACGAATTTTACTGGTAAATGATGGTTCACAAAAGATTGATGTGATGTCAAATGAGGCATTGGAGCTAAATTTTCACAATCGGCTCTCTGATATAGACAAGCGTGATGGGCAAGCAAGAGATCTCAAACAACATGACATCTAGAATTCATTTTCATACAAATATTTGCTTATAAAGAGACAAAATCGTAGCATGTAACAATGAAACTGAAAAGTGCAGGGAAGCAAAAAAGATATCAATTGAAGTAGGAAATGATCGCATACAACATCTGTACATGGGTACCCACATACAATCCGACCAAATACATGAGCAGGATATGGATATGCTTCGGAAAAAGATACAATCAAGATCGACTGGAATGAGAATCAAGTTGATTATCTGGGAATCTTTTAAGTCAGACAGGCATACCGGCGATTGGATCAACGGGATTTCTGAAAATTCATAATCAGCAAGAAACGAAATGAAACGAGAAGCTCTAAAGCAATTAAGCGGACCTTTCCGGATCGCTTAAGGTGAGCGGCGTAGTGCTTGACGAACTCGTGGGGAGAAACGTCTTTGACAGTCCTTGCCGTCTCCATGTCTGCGGAAAGAAGTTTAGGGTAACGGCGGCTGTCTCCCTCTGTATCCTTCTCTCCTCTTCTCCTCTTGCTGCAGGAGGACTGCGGCAGCTGCTGCTGGTTCTCTTATGATCGAGGTTTGTCTATTTTCCCCAAAACCCTACCAAGGACGAGTGAAAGAAACGCGCCACGTGCGAGAAACTGTAGTCGTTCGTATTGTGACCCCCACTGATTGGAGTAGGGGTTCGGGTTCACTCGGGTTGGGTCAACCTAACGCTAGCTCTATTTACAAATTTCTTAACTCAGTCCGAAACCTAGTCTTATTTTTAAAATTTTAACTCAGTGGGTCCGGGTTAAATCCTGTTGATGATTGGAATCGAAAAATCAAAATTTCAATTTTGATTATATTGAATCTTCATTTAAAATTAATTTTAAGTAAATATTAAATGTCAACAAGAACATAAAATAATATTAAAAATATTTTTAACATTCAAATGGAGGGAAAATTACAAAAAAAGTATATTGGTTTAGGGTTATTTGAAATCCGGTCAAGTTAAATTATTTAGCTGAACGTGCAACCCAAAGCAACCTAATTTATACATTGGGTCCAGCTGAACCCCATACCCGATTTTGCCATTCCACTTCTCCATTTTTCCAACTCAATTCAATCCCCGTTTAGGTTGGGTAGTTGAGTTTGGGTTGAGTATAACCAAATTTACACCAATATCTTGGTCGAGCCAATTTTAAATTCTAAACACTTGGAATGGTTTTGCAAGGAACATTTTTTATTATTGTGTTTATCAAAATAAAATCCAATCTAATTGCCTTATTTAACACTACTTATTTATTTACTAATCCAAAGATTATCCAAATAAAACATTTAAGAGCTAATGCAAAATTATCTCATTTTTATGGGACCCACAAGAATATAATCATTCATTTATACCTTTGAAATCCCTTATCTTATATTAATTCATGATTTTACAAAACATAATGACATTGCAATATGCAATAGATTAATATAAGTAATTTTTATATTTTGTACATCTTTGATTAGTATAGGCCATATAGGCTTCCAATTAGAATGCTTTCACATATTTTAACTAAAATGTTAATGCTAAATATGATACTTTGAATAAATTTTATTAGCTTAAAAATAAAAAAGTTTCCTTTAAAATTTTAAAAGAACTATTCCTTTGAACAATTTTCAAATCATATATTCATTTTACTTTTATATTTTTACTTAGCAATAGTCAAGTTTCTTCACCCTTTATGCCATTTTCGGATCAAATGGTACGTACATGATCTGAACCTTCCAAAATGTTTACCTATTTTAGGCCATAAATAAAAATATTATTATAATTAATAACTAATTTTCTTCAAAACATAACTATTATAGTAAAATATATTTTAAATGCTGTAACACAAGTAAGCCAATAAAATCCTCATTTATTAAATAAACATTATAAGGATGACTTAAGCCAGCTATATAGTTTCAATTAAGAAATTAATCATAAAAATATAAAAATTTCAACCGAAAAATACAAATACTACCTTTTTTGAGAAAAAAAAAGAAAATCAATACATAATTTTTTTAAAATGAAAAATTGATTAATAACATTAGAAAAAAGAATATTTGAATTTTATTTTTCAAACACGTAAATCCCATACAATAAAAATTTTACTACAACATTCATTTTAACCTGAATACTGGAACGGTTTGGATCAATAGCCAAGTAGTGAAACATCCACGTGTCTTTTGAATGTCGGGTAATCCGCGTTCATTTGTAGTTGCTTGGTATGAAAATTCGTCATTGCAGGTCATAAAACATGGTCTCCGTTCTGTTAGAAAACTGGGGACCGAGTCAATTCACTCATCTCATTTTTTTTCTGTGTCAATAATGCAAAGTAGAAAGGATGCCTGTGTGAGATAAGTGCAGTTGATATCTGGGTAAAACAAACAGCCGTCGATGCTATTGAGAATTGATTATTGGCAAAACAAGGGGGTGTTACAGAAAGAGAATACATAAAGAAAGGTCAAAAATGGCAGCCATTTTTGGCTTCTAAATGAGGAATTTTGAGGCTGGCAAAACAAAACGTGCATTTGTAAGGTCTTGAGATGATTGGGGGGGAAAATGACAGATAAAAATAACCTAGTAGCGGAGCCAGTATGTCCGGCGCCTGAACCAATTGTAGTCGGGAAGGCTTTGAATTGGCCCCATAGCAGCTATAGCAACATCCTGCAAACAACCAAGAGAAATCCCAAGTCAAGAAAGTGCATCAATCAGCATAAAGCTAAATTCAATGTCAGAATAATCTGGATTGTTGGGAACTTTGGATGTCATAATATAGAATTAGCATCTGGATTGTTGAAATATCATCCTTACTCTGTCAAATATAAACCGATTAGCTACACGTTTAACAGTGCTGGCATCTACTGCATCAATCCTTGCAAAGAGCTCTGCGAATGGGATTCTGCGACCATAAGTGAGTAGCTGAAACAGAAAGACCCACGAGTTAGCTGAAGAAAGTTCTTGCATTCAGATGGACTCTGTTGCTAGTGCATGCAATAAACTTTACATTCAATACATAATTTTTACCTGGCGACCAATATCCTCTGCAACAGGACTGGTTCCATCAATATGAAGTAGCAGAGAAGATTTCAGCTGCAAAACGGCGGTCAAAATTTTACAACAATCTGAAAGATATACTTTTAAGTCATTTGAAGGACAGATACTTGCTAAAAAGAAAAGGAGTTTTTATGATGAATACAAAAATAAGACTTAACTAATTCCAAATGTCCTTTTCATCATAACCCAGCTTATTGGGTCTGCTTAATTGCATTCTAAATGAAACAAGTCAACTAACAAAATTAATGGTGTGTCTCAATTAAAAATGGACCTGCCTTGGTTCCCTGCTATGTCACTATGACATCATATTGACTTATTAAAAGAACCAAACATCTCTGATATTTGGAAAAAAGAAGTGGCAAGCGTCGGAAACATGTTTTGAAGATATCAGACTTTGCACTTTGCATATAGTCAGGATACAAAGCATGCTCAGACCTGAACCGGAGCCAGCATATTCAAGATAATGCTGGACCATCCGCAAGACCAAGGAACCACCCTAGTGTGCTGAACTGGGCCAGAATTCAAATAATCAGAACACATGCTGCATTACTGAGCAGCACCAGCCTATTGGCGTCTCCACTGCCTTGATGAATAGTTGGCCTCTTTTAGTTAAATTTAAAACAAAAATGATAGGTAAAGAAAAATATGCTAAACCGAAGAAGCAAATGAATAATACATTGTAAAGTAAACACCAGAAATACCTGATTGCGAGCACGAGTAACATCAGCTTCTGACACCCGGTAAGACAATTTGCTTATCTCATACATGATGGCATAGGATAGATCATCCAAGCAGTCTGGCTGTTAGAAAAAAAAAAAAAAGAAAAAAAAAGGGAAGAGATGAGAACAAAAAATGGACAACATTGACTTAGCATGTCTTCCGGGTTCAGCCCAACAACAATATTCTCCTTCATGCAAGGAAAAGAGTGGAGAGAAGCACCCCTAATTCAAAGTCAAAGTCAGCATCATCATCAACAGCATATGCTGCTTTCCACCTAAGTGGGGTCAACCACTCTAATTCAAAGTAACGACTCTAATTCAAAGTCCATGTCATCATCAACATCAAAACTATTTCTAACCTAAGTGAGGTTAACTACATGGATCTTGTTGCACTATTCTTATTGATCTTGGGTTGTCTTTAATAAGCCCAGGTATTTTCAGATCTTTCCTAATAACATTTAAACATGTCCTTTTCAGCATTCTTCTAGTTTTTTTATAACCTTATATTTTGATAAATTCTTCCTCCTAACTGGCACAGTTTCCAGTTTTTGTTTCACATGATTAAATCACTTGCCTACTTGTTTTCACTTTATTACCTATTGATTTTGCCTTTAGGTTATCTCGTATTACTTAAATCAAAGTAATCATACATATTGCAAAGAATTTGCAAGCTTCAAAAAGTGACACATTTAGGCAAAAGCTATAATCCAGGAATAAAAGATAATTAAGAAGTCAAAGAAGCGAAGAACAAGAAAGGGGGGAAAAAAAATTGAAAGTTTAAACACAAAAATATCCCTTATTTTGGTGAAAAAACATGGTAATATCACTGATCAAAAGCATCAAGTAGCTAAAATAAGCTATAGACCATTCAACTCCTGCATGCATATATGCAATACACAAAATACACCTTGAAAAACAGGCCTCTGTATTTAAATTCTGTAATTGGAAAATTCAAACCTTTGCAATAGCATAGACGCCAAACAGGCCAGTGTCAGAGTAGTTGGTATTAAAAGCCATCATACTTTCAGCAATCTCATTAATCCCAACTCTTTGTGCAAGCTCTGATCTGCACAGGCAAAAATAATTATAGATCACTGATCATAAAACAAAACGATCATGAGGTGAGACATAGCAACTGAGGGAAAGGGATAAAATACATGAGTTAGTCCAGACTTGCATAGCCACACCATAAAGTTTTCATGATTTATGCTTCATTAAATCAAAGCCCATGAGCTAGGCCAAAAGGTGCCTGACCCAAACACATGAATGGTCAAGAGCCATGGCATATTTCTATGAGAAGATGGAAGGCAGATTAATTGATGTATACAATAAAAAGGCTACTATCTAGTAAGAGGTGAAAACCTCCTCCCTCCTCCCAATTATATTCAGCAGTTGGCATCCTACTGTCCATTACTAATACCTTGTATTAATTACTTTTTTTTTCTGCCAGTGCGTGTGTGTGTGTACACATATATTCCTGGAGGCAGCTTGGGGAGTAGGATGCCAGAAGACAGAGATCACCCTAACTTGCAGAAATTATGGTTTTTTTTTTTTTTAACAAAAAAACTCACCCCATGTGCTTTCCACCCCCCGCATTTTTATTCCAAGAACCCAACATGGACTGCATCACCATCAAAGCAATTGAATCGGGATCCCTCCATGATGCTCCACTGAATGCAACTGCAAATTGTGCAAGTGGAACATCATCATCGATGATCCGGACCTGATTTGCATGTGAAAAAACATGTCAAGAGGAATTGCTTTGTATTGGTGCTATTCTTGTGGATAAATAGAAAGGCGATGTGATCACGTATCGAGAATGTAAAAAACACTTTCCAGTGAAGTATGTCAAACATGCTACAG
Organism: Pouteria campechiana; assembly: GCA_036873735.1. NCBI lineage: Eukaryota > Viridiplantae > Streptophyta > Magnoliopsida > Ericales > Sapotaceae > Pouteria > Pouteria campechiana. The sequence continues at coordinate 82,585 of JAYJMB010017361.1, forward strand.
CAATCATTGATGCTTAAGTCCTTTAAAAGAAAGAAAGCTAAATTCTCACCTCTGAACCAGTAAAGATGGATGGCTCCCTAGCAACCAACTCAGAGGCAGTAGTAGAATCAGCTGACAGCTTGGTAAATAGTTTCTTTACTTGTTCAACTATTTCCTCATGCTTAACTGCACCAGCAGCAGCAATTACCTGAAATTGCAGGATCATCAAGAAAACCTCTGAAGCATCTGATCACCCAAAAACTTAAGAGGAGTAGATAATAAAGCAGCAAATACAAAGCTGGAACTAAAGCAGACAAGAATCTAGAGAAAAGAACATGATTGGCAACATTCAAAGGGGCCCACCATTCTGGGAGCAGTGTAATGTGTGGAAATGTAGTTCTGTAGATGTGCTTTGGTAATAGTCTTGATGTTTTCAGCAGGTCCCAGTATGGTTCTACCCAAAGGAGTATACTGGAAGGCAGTTGCATGCAAATGGTCAAATATAACTTCTTCAGCCTGTGCTTCCACCTGCAAGCCAGAAAATATGTCAGATTTTATTCAGCAGATTCCATAACTATAGCTTAATAACAAAGGGCGAAAATAAGGCAGGCAAAATCTACAGTAAAAACGAGCAAAGCTTCATGAAAGGAAATCAACATTATAAGTTTTTTCACACTTGTAGTAAAAATGCAGCTGCCTCTCTCTTTACGACAGTTCAGAATCACTGACACAAGTAAACAGGTAAGACATGACAAACATCATTTGTATAATCTCCATGACCACCATCATTCCTCATCTGTCCTATTCCTATCCTTGAGTTAGCCAGCCACATGAATATTGGTTCTGCCACTTTATTCTATTAAGAGGCATATCCTGAGTGAGCCATGCATTATCAACCCTGCCGTTAATACCTCCGACTACACTTTTCTGAGCCTCGGAGCCTAATGTCTCAGCTACTAAGAAGAACACCCAATCCTTAAGCTCATTCAAAAGTTCTTCGCTATCTGTATTCTCAACTTGTGGAAAGAGATATTAAATCAGCTACTTGCTTATAGATAAAGACCATATCAGAAGATGCTTCAGTTCTTAGTCTACTAATCTATTTTTTATTACAACCGGACAAATACGTGTATTTCCATTTGCAGATTAGTTATGCAGGTCAAGTTCAAGCCCCAATCAAGAATGACGGCAAAGCAAAAAGTGGAACAAGCTTGCAAACTACTTCGACTGCTCATGTGAATGTGAAATTTTCATGATTGATCATGAAGAATTGTATGTCGCTGTTAGGAAGATAAGTACTTTCCCATCGTTTTGGTTGTCCTCTTCGAAATTTAACCGTACCTTATAAGACCGCAGTTTCTTTCAACTACACATCAATCAGGACAGTGGGCCAGTAAGTAAATCACCTGCTCAAAACTCCATCTTTTATCTTCCCAGCAACAACCAAAAGATTCCTTCGATAGCAGAAAAGATGGCATTTTTCTCTCCACAACAGCAATGGAATAGAATTACTAACCTCTTCCATCTCCCGCAGGATGACGTCCCGTTCGCGGTTGATTCTATCCTCGCTAAAGCAGGAGTTTTGCAGGATGTCAGCGAGTATCTCCAGCGCCTTCGGCACGTCCTTATCCATCACCTTGGCATAGTACGTCGTCTGCTCCCTGGACGTGTACGCATTCAAGTGGGCCCCCATGTTCTCAATCTCCTCCTCCAGCACCCTCACCGACCTCTTCTCGGTGCCCTTAAAGATCATGTGCTCCAGGAAATGCGCGGTGCCGTTGGTCTCGTCCGACTCGAACCGGCTGCCGGCGTCGATCCAGATGCCGACAGTGGCCGTGCGGGCGGCGAGCGACGACTCGGTGGCGATGCGGAGGCCGTTGGGGAGGGTGCTGACGCGGGTGGCTGGAGCGGAAAGGGCGGCGACGTGGTCAGCAAGGGAGGGGTGCGGCGAGGCGTGGCGGAGGAATCGAGGATCGGGATTGGAGAGGAGGTGGAGCTTCGAACTGACGGCTTCCGCGAGGCGGTCGTAGATCATGACGGGTTGGGGGGAGGGGGAGGTGGATGGAGAGGACAGGTCCGCCGCGACGGACGGTGCGGCGGAGAAGGAGCGGATACATTGGAGGAGATGCAGGTGGCGTCTGGAAGATCTGCGGTTGAGATGGAGAAGATTCTTGACCACCATTTTTCTCCCTTTCTCCCTCTCGATTTCTGTTTAGGGTTTTCGCGGGAGCTGCAGACGGAGGGAGAAGGGAAGGCTGAGAATTGGGGTTGGTTCAAGGTCGACTATAATGGGCTTTTCTTGCAAGTCCATTGGGCCCATTGGATGAATGTCTGCGCCCACCTGTGTGAGAGCTAAAATCAACTTTCGGTAGTCCAAGACCAGAAATCGTCAAGCCGTTCTTTGTATTTCTGAAACTATAGGATTTATTTTACAATATTTGATAACTTAGATGGCATATATTGCAAGTATTTAATTTATAATTATGTAAAATTATATGGTCTGTTTTGCAAATACCCCAATGCTAGACTCGCTATATTGTTTGAAAAGACTTTTTTTAATATTGAGGACCACTTAGATTTTCAACTGCAATAATTTTTAAAAGCATGAAAACTAGCTTAAAACTAATCAAAATTTTATAATTTTTGGAAAAAAAAGAGGTTATATGATGCGACGGGCACTATGGAATTGTTCCTCAAAAAAAAGTAAAATTGATACGAATAGAAAGTACCTATAAACATAAAGTATATAAAAAATAGACAAATTTTTTAATTGAAAATAGTACTACTACTACTACTACTAATAATAATAATAAAGGTGAGATTGTTGAATTTGTTATATGTTATATCAATTTTAAAAAAGGGGTAAAAAAAGTCCAAACACACCCAAATGGTGGAAATTCTCACCTACCCTTTTCACTTCTCATTGTTTAAAACTTAAAACTATCCATTACTGTCTTCCTCATGGCTGCCGCAGCAGAGCCCTACTTTCCAAATGTAAACATTCAGAGTAGGTAAACAAAAAAAAAAAAAAACTAGTCTCTCAATTGACATTGAAAAATATGTTTTGAACTGTTTGGGATTTTTTTTTTTTTAAAAAAAAAACAATCTCTGATTGAGTTGATAGGATTCCAGTCATAGTCGAAGACATTTCTTGTGGTTTCTAATTTATATTATATTAGAATGTAGCATTCTTGAAATGTTTAATAGTTGAGCCTAGACATCGTGGCTTTCTCTGTAAATCTATAAACGCGAACAGATGAAACTCTTGATTTTCAAAAATCTTGTACCAGAAGTCACAGTTCTATCTGCCCTCGGACCATAGAAGATTCACCAAAGGTGCAGATATAGCACTTGACGTGATGGAAATCACATATCCCACGCACTGTGTGAATGGTCCTGCTGGCTGTGGAGTCTGTCATGCCGATGCTCCAACTGATTTGGTATTTTGGTGACTCATGAAAAGGATCAACTTAACCGTATCCAAAGATATTAGCCAATACAGGGGGGCAACTGGGGTCTAACTAACCAAATCCGGTTTTAGTTCAGGTTAGATAGCGATTTTTTTTTTTTTTTTTTTTTTTACGTTTATGTTATTAAAGCTAGATTTAATTCCATCCGATTTAGAAATACGTTTGAGTTAAGGCGTCTGAAATCGAAATCCGACCCAAGTCTCAATCGCGATTTGTAGAAATTTAGCCACATTTTGTACATGAATAGATATAAGCTTGTGTATTTGTTATAAACTCTCTAAACGATTCAATTGCTTAAATTGTATTTTAACTAAAATTTTATTAAAATAATTATTTTTTGTAGACTTTATTATGGCTTTTACTTAATACTTTAAGCAAATATTCTCTTTATTATTCCCATTATCGTCATTATTATATTAAATAAATATAATTGTTTACATTCTTATACAAATATTAACTAATAAGACAGTTATAAAAAAACATAAATCCATTCATATGTGGTATTGAATTAAAATTTTAAATAATTTTATGTCATAGTTAAATATAATTCAATATAGAAATAATTAAGATACATATTTAAAAAAATCCAAAATATCACCCAAT